>CAJVPI010000042.1:0-71160 GCA_910592345.1 Paraglomus brasilianum
AAGACTACCATTGTTAGCATATTGCATAACAATCATGTACTCTTTTGTTTCTGGGTCTTGTGTGACTCCATAAATTTCAAGGAAATAACAACTGCTGTTTATGCACTTGGCATGATTTCTGAACTATTAAATAAAATACATACAGTCAGATTAAATATCACTTTAATTAATAATACCAATTATTGATTACCTCAGAAATAAATAATTCTGGCGTCTGACCAAAACATTTGAAACGTTTGAGGACAACAGTTCGTGGCTTGTCAATAAGTTCTTCATGTAGTCTATATTTGGCAGTATAAACTGTTCCATAACCACCAGATCCGATTTGTTTGAGTTTGTAAAAATCGCTATATTTTATGTACTTTATATTTAACCATCCATGAAATTGTATAAATTTGTCCAATATTTGACGTATTTCATGATAGAAAACTAGATAATATTCCCGAGTAGATGGCGCCTGAGTGATACCAATTATCCAAATATTGTCCGGTGTAAGTATTTCAGGGTATTCCTTGGTTAGCTATTTGAGTAAACAAACACTAATACAGTAAATAATCTGCTTGATATAGATACGCACGTTAATAATTTTATTTGCATTTTACACGTGAAATAATTTACCTGATGAAAATCAAATAACTGATCATCCCCTTCGTCAACTATCTTTTTGAGTGTCACACTTGTCAATTCATTTGTCGTCCATTCTGCTATATGTGTGCATCCATGGCGTAACGATGTCATCTCTTGTATGTTTATCAATAGTGAGTATTCAACCCATTGTATATACGCATCATCTTTGTTATTCATATTACTCCACGACTTCATAATAAATGAATCCAAAGACTTGTTGCCCATAGTCCAATCAAGAGGTCGTGGCGATTTACATTTATAACAGAATGCATTTATCTTAGGTTCTAATCGACACATACACGCCAGACATAATCCACCGTCAACTTTTATGAGACAATACTTTGTATTGTACGTAAATCCGATGGTAACCCAAGCATCCGTGGTAAGAATATCTGGATGTTCATCACATAACTAATGGAAATGATATATAATAATAAGCCAACAATCATTTAAATTATTCAATAG
Organism: Paraglomus brasilianum; assembly: GCA_910592345.1. Classification (NCBI taxonomy): domain Eukaryota; kingdom Fungi; phylum Glomeromycota; class Glomeromycetes; order Paraglomerales; family Paraglomeraceae; genus Paraglomus; species Paraglomus brasilianum. The sequence continues at coordinate 1,093 of CAJVPI010000042.1, forward strand.
ACATGACGCATAAGTAAATAGCTTACCTCGGCATAATATGAATCATGTGTCTCGTCTGTTATCTCAAGTGGAATCAATTTAACAAATGCACGAGTAGGTAGTCCATCCAAGTATCCATATCCATCTCCCTCGTCACCAACGCAATCAAATGGAATCCATTCCAAATAGGCATGATTTGCTGAGTTTGTCTGTAATTGAGATTTCTTAATAAACTCATCGAGTTGCTTATTGTTGCTAGTCCATCTATCGGATAATTCTTTATATCCACATGTGCACCACACAGGACTACATCGGAGTATTCCGCATGCAGTGCAGAATCCATAGAGAGAATAATAATGGTAAAAGCGTCTATAGGCGACCATGTAATAACTACCGTCATACTCGGTAAATCCTTTTATGAGTTTGTTGCGATGTTCAAGCCATTCTGCACATCGTCTAAATTGACTGGCATTATCATTGTACTTGTATGCTGCAAGTGAGTATATTCTAATGAACTCATTCACAAACGCTGGTGTACATATTTCATCGCTTCCAACCAATAGCAACATTATCTTAACGTCGTAATGACTAGCGTAGTAGACATTGTCAATTTGAGTTGGCTCTATGTTGGAGATTTCCTCGTAAGGAATACCCAAGTATTTTTGAACTAAGTTGTCAATTGCTGGATTATTAACAACCCCTGATGCTAATACTAACGACATGGTTTGAGTTAAAAAAGTTTTTCGGGTGTTATCTAAAAACTTGTGTTACGCACACCTAGTATAATGCACTTCAACGCTTGTGTTACATCGCACATTTCCGCTTTAATTTATGCTTATTTTTTATGCTTATTCGTTCGTCAAAGTCATTTTTTTCCTTGGCATGAACCTTCAAATACCTCGTTTACCGTAAATTTGTGTAAATCTTCGATGAATCTTACATACCTATGCTACGCAGGTGCTTTTATATTCTAATACTTTTTCTCTTCATAATTCTTTGGAATGCTAAAAACAGTATAGTATAAGAGATATAACTACACAAATTTATTATACAGTGCTCTGCCAACCATCCCTGTCGATCAATTAGTAAAACATACTGTATGAGGTCATATTATTGCTGTTTTCAAAATGGTGCGATCATCACAAAATAAAAGAAAACGATATGAAAAACGATTATAAAAACGTGACTACAATCTACCAATATTTAAGGAGAAAAGTATTATTTATTGTGTAATACTTTTCTCCTTAAATATTGTAGATTGTAGTCACGTTTTTATAATCGTTTTTAAAATTTTTTGTTTTATTTTGTGTGATGATCGCACCATTTTGAAAACAGCAATAAGCAAACAAAAATTTTTGCATTTTTATGAAGCTAATTGATTATATTTTTCAGGGAAAATAATGATTAAACTAGGCTAGTTGTCATATTGTGGTTCGATGAAGTGATAATACGTAATATATATTAATATTAATATACCATCATTTCGTCTAATCACGGATCCAATACAACACCTTACTTAAGTTTATGAGTATTTATTTGAAGACTAAAGTTATTTGTTTAATAGATATGGCCAGTAGAGATTTTTGAAAAAAAAATAATAAAATAGACTTTTACTAATTTATCGGTCGGCAGGGCACTGTACACGCATATTAATATCTAATGATTAATACATTGTTTGAAAGCCAGAATGATACAAAATAAAGTTTATTAAGTTTCGCTTACCGTTATTTTTGAAACGGTGTCGCAACTAATTTACTAAATATTTAAGACGGACTCTGGTATAGAATTCCATTTCTCTGTCTAAATCCTCTATTCAATGTATCAGTTTCTAACATTATATTGCACGGTTAAAACTGGTAGCTTGCTAGAGCTGACGCGGTCGCAGTATATATATACGTGCTGTTGTTCTCTTTCGTTGCTGCAAAGAAAGAATTGAATATTAGAGTATCCCGTTTCATATGACTGCTGAATAATGCCGCACTATTTGTTCAGTGAATTTCACCCCAATACCCTAATGAAAATCAAAAACTTGCGCTTTATTAATATTAATTTGCAATACATAAACTGTACTCATACATTAATTATATTCTTAATTAAATCTAGCCATGGCTGTTTTAGAAGACGGGGCAAACCTACCATTACAGTCTCACCTGTCCATTTGTATAATTTGTTATTTGCATAAAGAGCCCATTGGGCTATTTGTATGCGTGAACATGCATATGCATACTGTGCATTTGATAGTAAGAGGAGCCACGCAGTAGTTAAATTCCTAGTGCCGACAATTATTACTACACTCCCGCAGTTGTTGGCACGACATCAGTGAGACCATTTTGGACTCAAAGTATAAATTAGATAGATACCAGATGCTGCTCCAAGCAACCTTGCTATTTGCTGGGACTGTTTCCAATAAGGGTCAGTATTCTGTTGGTATCAACACCACCCGGAAAGACAATAAGTTGACTTTTTCTTCTATGCTATTATATAAACAAACAATACCACGTGGAAAGGTACTTTGTATACCAACCTAATGATACAGAAGAACGAACAGTAAGTTTATTCATTTTCTTTTTTCCCTTTTTTTGTGTTTCCTTGTATGTTTAATATGATACAGTATATGATAATGGCCTCTGATCGTGAACATAAATAAAGATGTGATGGGTTTTCTTCGCGGAAAAACGCATTTAAGCATTAACATTGTCGGATATGTCACGTTTACAACCTTTGTTCAAAGAGATTAAATTATATTTCAAAAAACCCTTGTGAGGAAGAATGATCGCGCAAAAAAAAAAAAAAAATTTTTAGTTAACCTTCAACATTTCGTTTCCACCATCACCTCATTCACCAACCATCACCTGGAAGCCTTTAGCTCCGTCAACCATCCGAACACGGAATCTACAAAAGGAGACACGTTGATCAAATAACGTTTGAAAAAGATTTCTGCTATATCCAATAAGAGAGAAATTGCCGCCAACGCGTTTAAGTAAGAGGTATTTGTTTTGTCTACCATAATAGTCTGCATAGCCAAAGGACGGCATCGCTCCCTTCCTTGTATGACACGAAAATTTCTGATTGTTACGATAATTTATATGCTATATGTAATCGCTCTCCTTACTTTGCTTATTAATATTTTGGTAAGGAAAACAAATCTTATGTGCGAGACGAGAAATTTAATATAAAAATCGGTTATCCGTTATTGTAAGCGCATTATTATTATTATTATTATTACTTAATACATCAGGCGGGTGAAAAATGCCCTTGTTTTTGCATTGGCGTTTTAATACCCACAGTTTGATTTGGATAGGCTATAAACTTATAACAACTGTCAAATCTATTATAAGATGTTCGCGTCTTTAGACTGTTAATTCAATTTAGAAACCCATAAATCGACAAATATAATTTTAGCCTGATATAGTCCAATGTGTTAATGTGAAATAGCTATTACATTTATTTCTTGTCAACTTACTCAAAGAACAAAATTGATAATTTAAAAAAAAAAAAATACTAAGAGTATAGCTTCTTTCATGAATACCCATGCTCAAAGTACTTTTGGGACAATAAAAACTGTACATGAGTGCATATCTGTTAACTGAAAATGCTGAAAAGCTTTTCAGTAAACATTTGATAACTTAGCCAAACATACTATGAACTCGTGATAAATAATTATAATGTGAATAAATACAGGTTTCTGAGATGCTTTTGTAGCTGACCTTTATTATTAAATCTAAGTTTTCTATATGCAAGGTATTAGTATTAGTACCAATTATTATTAATCATGAGTGATCTCGTACTCAAAGCTCTTTCTCAACTAGCTGCTTACCACAGTTACTTTGGGTATTGACACTTTAGGATCTCAGAATCAGAGATATTAATATATCTGGATTTTTTCTCATACTTTTTAATACGAATTGAATGTGTTTTCCACAGAAGACCCGTTAGGATGATGATGATATGTTCGTAGCAAAGACGAGGTTGCACCACGCAGACATACAAGGATACATGGATGTAATAATAATTGACTTGTTGGCAGATGCGTTGAGCCTAATTAATATCAAGGAGAATGGTAAAGCAATGAACCGTCGAGCAGATATCAAAGAACGATATTCGTAAATTGGATGTTAAATTCTGATAATTCTTACGTAATCGTAATGACTAATACTCCTTATTCTGAGAGTACGCGAACAATATTCAATAAAATCGTATAGACTTTTGTGGCTTCGACCTGCTACATATAATTGATTATAAAAGGTCACCACCGCATTCAACGGAAACATTTCAAGCTCAAGTAAAGCTCGCACCTAATTCGGTTTCGCTTTCCATAGACTTAATAGAAAAGGCTTACGTTGAACATCGATCATATATTTGCGTTATAAATTAATAAGGCCTAAACCGCCGTGTTGCTTTCAATAGTTCTATTTTCTTCTTATCTTCTTCGAATTTCTTTCTCAGCTCGATAAGTTCTATTAAATAACCCATAAGTATTTGCCTATTCATCATTCCAAGACACAAAACATTGTACATGTATATGCAAAGATCCCAAGCCTCAGTCTCAGAAATCTTTTTTATACTTACTATTTCTTTTAGTCTCCCGTAATTGAAACCTGTAAAAATCCTGCAACTCTTTCTTTTTAGGCTTTAATTCTCTCGCTTCCTCTTCTCGCATCGCTGAGACCGTAATATTTCCATCGGTGTTAGTGTTTCTTTTCCCATAACGTGTTACCAATATAAATCCATCTTCGTCAGGTTTGTTATGCTTGGCCTCTAATTCGCGTCGGCGAGCTAGTTCCGATTCAGTAAAAGCTGACATGTAGGAATCGACTTTTGATTGAAGAAGGTGAAGAGGAGGACGGAGGCCAATTTCGGTATTGATGTATGCTACAGAGAGTGATTGCAGTAAATTTGTAATAGATTTAGTAAAAGTGCTTGTATGTATAACGAAGCGAATAATAAAGGTTTGGTTTTTTACATTCAAGCCCTAATGGTGGTACGATATCTTTGACGCTATCCCATATACGCTCCTTTGATCTCATATTCAAAGCCTTTTCTAACGCTTCAACGTCTTTAAAAACTATATATGCAGATGATCCAGGAGTCAATACTAGGCGTAAGTGTGATGAGTTGTCGTGGGATTCATTCTGAGAATCGGAATCGTTTGTATTCTTTTCCAATTGTTTCCCTTTTTTCTTTTTTTTCTTAGCCATACTAGTCTCTTCCTTTGCAGCTTCATTCGATATTGATGTACCATTACTCGATGAATTTGAAGTAGGATTTGTCTCGGACAAGTTTTTGTCTACAATTCTAAATACAACTTTGTCGACCGCACCACATTCATTGAACAATTCTTTCAAATGAGCCTCTGTTGCATCCACGGGAAGATTTGTTACAAACAAAGTCTTATCTAATGGAAGCGTCTCTCCCTTGTGATCGCCGTCCTGATTATGAGTGGAATTTTCGGCAGAACCTGGTCGAGATCTAGTCTCATGCTTCTTGAAAAAACAAAAGTGGGTCACGTTTTTTGTTTCTATTGAAGATTTGTTTGTTACGACTTTTAGATAGGTAGTTATCGGGAGAATTTTAAACAATGTTCCAGGAAGTTGTGGCAGAACGGGTGATTCCTTGGCAGAAGCCTTGGAAGATGATAGCTTTGTCCTGTGTTTTTTTGATTTGGCCATTTTTTAATATCTGTAATAATTTTCAGATCAGCAAATATATGGCCGTGTGACTTCGACTGTGTTCTACAGTCCGGGATTTTACTCGATATGGAAATCGATTCTAGAATGATCTGTAGACGAATTCTTGAAATTTGATTGGCTCTGCAATTTTTCTGCGTCTTTTTACTTTGTGAATTTTCACAACACTTGTTCACTGCTCAAATTATACCAGTACACGCTCGTCTACTTTCAATAATCCACTTCGGTTAAAAAAGTTGGACCGATCTAGTCATTTGAGATCTCATTAATATTAGGTGATGTAATTAAGGAAGGTATTGCAAGATTGACCAATGAGAATATAACAATTCACAAAAATAATCTTGTTTTTGAGATAGGACTGCAATGACGAGGCTCCTTGCGATTGAAACTTGCTCCGAGTCTGTTAGTGTTTAAGAAAAGGTTGCGAATATTGCGTTCGAAAGAGCATGGGGTATACTCTCTGAATATGTCACGGAAAGTTGAGACTATGTGTAAACACAGTGCTAACTAACAACAGATTTGACACACTATTATTATACATGACGTAAGTTAATAGAAGGTTAACAATTTATCTCATGCTATATTGACAGTGCCTGAATTTTGTGGATATTCGATCTTAAAAGATGTTAAAAACAACACTATGGTAAGAGTTAAGGTCCAGATTATGTTTCTCGCATTCTCTGTATTCTTATCGACTACGGGGTAAAGTAGCATTGGTCCGTTTAACACCAAATATACGAATATGAACAAGAGTCTAATTAGATTCAACGTAAACAACAATGCTCTTGGTGCATTAACTGTAGTTTCCCCGAAATGATATTTCAATCGAACCGCAACAAATATAACTGCTACCCCTCTAATTACAAAAACTATCATCAAGATTGCATGATTGATTACAGTTACATCCCACAGCGAGCTAAATTCGAATGCCGCCTGAACCTGTGTAGAGAAAACACTTTGTGTGAAACAAGTAAAATGTAACAGGCATATTAATATGCGCAGAGAACATTAATAATAAACTTACTCCTGACATCCAAACCATAATCAACAAAACTGTACCAAAAGTAATATCGACATTAGTAAATCGTGTTCGTTTTAATGTGTATAAGGTCAATGTCAATATCATTATTGTCAACAATTGATAAGTTATCAATGAAATCCGAAGGGAAATTTCGTCCCCTTTGTTATCAAACATAGACATTGAGAACGTGGTTATAGCCATTCCATTAATTAGGAGTTTATAGATAGCTAGGCTAAGGTCTTGGTTACTCATGATATAGAAGAGCGTAAGCCCTGCATTAACGCTAGCAGCCTAATAAAATTAGCTAATATGAAATTAACGAATACTCTCGTTAAAAATCGAACCGATAAACACACTATTGATTTACCGCTATGACCACCTCCAAGTAAACATCTCCGTTGCCCATCACAAATTGTGCGGTATGCAATTCCGCTGTAAAAGAAATCATTTTTTGTTGCTTTAAATATAACGTAAAAGTATGTTACACGCATTGGTCATGGGACATGTCGATAATGTAGAACTTCATTGTCGATAATGCACTTCATTGTCGATAAGTAAAAGTTTTTTTGTGTAATATTAGATTCTATATTTTATTGAGTCTTGTGATATTATTTACGAGCATTATTAGGTCTCGAAATTGATAAGAATGTTAACGATGACAAACTGATCCAAATATTAGTAGACAAACAGCTATGACAATTACTCGGCTTTATGGTATTAAGTAACCATAATTCTCCACTCCGAATAGAAATAGGCGATCGGCGCATTGTGTGTTTTGACGGGGAGGCAATCATTTCGTCGACCCGACAATCATTTCGCCGACAAATCTTCACCAACATTATTTCGAAGTTATCCTTTTTTGGTAGTTAATTGTCGGTGAAATGTACTGTCGGTGAAATGATTGTCGATGAAATAATACGGACCCGTTTTGACGTATCTTCTCATTGTAAGGATATGACGAATCACAAGAAGCTCAATTATGAGTCTATGTTTATTACGCAAGTTATCCAAAGAATCCATAACCTGAATCAGCGCGCTGTACGCGCCTCGCATTTCCTTTTTAGAATATGTCTCTACAAAATCTACAGTTATATCTTCTGTGGTCTTCTTATAAAAGGATGCCAGATTATATTTCTGCAAAGCAGATCTATAGGCTGAATCTACGTATATCCTCTTCTCTTTCTAAACATTTTCGAATCTCTAAAGCTTTCATATCATCCAGAACTTGCGCATTAGCAATTAATCCAAACCCAAATCCTTTTAATTGCATGTACACTTGTCAGCAACTTCTTACCTTCATTGTTTTCTGTGACCGTTGAATCAATGGAAGGACAATCTTCAGCACTGCTAATGTCATAACCACATTCTCTAAGACGATCAGCCAATAAACTACAAAATTGTTTCTAGACGCATTGCAGCAAAATGCATTATAGAGATGAGTTTCCAAAGAAGCGTTTGGCTTAAAAATCCAGGAGTAAGTGTTTTATCACAACGGGTCTCTTCTAAGTCGCGACATTACATCGATAGCTGATAAAACGAAGTAAGTCCTCGCGATCCGTTGGTAAATTATCGCTCCGTAAATCTGTTAAAATGTAAATTTTAACCTTCGAACACTGTGTAACAATTTATAAGCTTCGTGACACGTCAGACCAGCTAATTTACGGAAATGAGCAAACGTCATATCGAAGTTGTTATACTTACGCCACAAGTCATGACTGGAGTTGCTATCAAATAATCGAGATTTGCCACTGCATTATTAATATCAGCAAATATTTCCTTTTTCGATAATTGCATTTCCCTTGAATCATTCCTTATGAAGAGCCATAGCCATCTCTGCACTAGCGAACATCGGAATATAGACTTTAAACCCTTTTCTAAGGCCGATTAATTCAACATTCCACTTTTTGGCATTTATATCTCCTATATGCTGATTCCATATCACGGTTGAATTATCAGCATACAGTATATTGAGCAAGCTTTTAACGTGATCTCTTCCTATAACACGCCCCCCAGAAGCTTGGACGGGGATAAGAGCGTATGTTTGTTCTTTATTAAATCCTAATTCTGGTGCATGATCCCGTGCTTTGGGGTCTTTCAATTTTTGACTAATTCTTCGGCGTAACTGCTAAGCTTAGCTACGCTCATCTGAGGGGTTAGGTTGTATTGATTTACGAAATTTGCAGCAATTTTCGACATTATCTTATGCGGATTATAACTATGGAAATTATCTTTTAATTCAAAATAATTATTCGTTAATTATTCTTGGTCGTATTATATTTTTTATTCGATTTTTATACATATATGCCTATTATAAAGGGACAAAAGTCAAAATTATCGTCGTTTTAATATGTGCTACATGATCTGATCGGCGTATCTCGTGCATTATAACACGCTATATTGCGCTAAATCCATATTCTTTTGGAGTTTTTTTTTACCCATTCTTCGTCATTAGAAACGTCGTTTATAGACAAGATATTTTCTGGAAAAGCGCATGTTATATTATTACTAGATTCGATTTCTTTTGCAGAACAGGATACTTCGTAGCTGGAATCGATCCTTAATAAGCTATGATTATCGCTAGCTTCAATAATCTTAGCCGACTCCGCAGTATTGCCCGACGTTGTTTTTTTTCTGGTTAGTGGGTGGATTATCTTGCGGGATGTCTGAAAGTTCATCGATTGTTTCACGTAATTTATTCACGATTTTAGAACGATCAAGGATATATTGCCATTCTCTTTTTCCGCCACCCGCTCAACACCAATTGGTGGGAGTTTTTTTTCCGAGAATCGTACTGCTGAATGCTTTTTTGCCATTAACCTCGCACCATGTATATGGTATACCTGATATAAACTTGTGCAGCTTGGTTTATCAATTCGATCTTCATTCCATGACGAAATATGGTCGGATGGAATTTGGTAGTTGTTCACGTATTATTTCTGTTTTCATTCTTGTGCTAGGGATATCTTGTGGACCTCGGCAGGCTAACTCCGCAGCGAGCCAACCCCTGCAATGACGACGCAAATGTGTTCATTCGAATGATGATGCAAACGTAATCCCAATAACTGGGATGGTGTAATCCGGTGTCATTCGAATTACGACGCAAACGTAATTCTATCGTACCCAATAACTAGGATGGTTGTAAAAAAAGCTTAAAATGGATATAGGAGCGTTAAGAATGACATGGGATAGTTATAACCCACACTAAGTGGTATATTAATGTTGAGAAAGAGTATAGTTTTTCAAAATATTCCTTAGAAGGGTAGCCGATCGTATTAATCATTCTACCCTATTTGTTGAACTTGACAAGACATTAATGCTTCTGGAGTCTAATTAACTGGAGAATCTACAGAAATCACTAATCGACTGTCACGTAGCAAGAGCAAGTCGAAGATCAAAGAAATGGGTTACAGAAGACTTATGACTATATGGTTAATATTCGCAATCTATATGAAGAGCAACGTAGGAATAACGAAATTCTTACGGAACAATGGGCCTTTCGATATTAGAGGATATTATTCACGTCATATGTTACGTGTTAAAATAGAAGAGAATGTATGATACAACGTAATCCGGGTTGTTTTCCGGTGACTTAATTTTTTATTAGATTTCTTGCTGGACTTTCTGTTATCCTAAAAACGTTCCAAGACTTCAAAGACTGGGTAATATATTTTTTCCAGTCTTAATTAACCCTCTGCTGTAAAATGTCGTTAGACCTCGTTAGATCAAACAATGACTCTTAAGCATCATTGGAATATCTTTTGTCACGACTTCGACTCCGCCGTCTTTTTCTCCTATCTTCATGCCGTTTCCTATCCCGACTTACACTTCTACTCCTACTCCTACTCCTACTCCTACTCCGACTCCAATTCCGATTCCGATTCCGACTCCGACTCCTACTGTGTTGATGATTTTTATGGGGTCTGCGATCGCGGATTGGACTATTACTACGACCTCGCACGCCTCGTTCCTCGCTTAAACTACGTGATTTTCGGGAAGACCGTCGTCGGAATCGATCTTCATCACTTGGACTGCGTCGAGATGACCGGCGATGGCGGTCATCATCTCTATCTTTACTTCTACGACGTGCGGATTTGTGGTCACGCCTCTAGAAAATTAAACAACTATGTCAAAATCAAGACAGTTTATAATTACAATGGGGAGGAAACATTAAGTACCCGTTTTCCTTTTTCTTCTCGGCGTTCTCGAGTTCGAACATCCCTCGATTTCGTTTTACCATCTCCTTTAGCTTGTCTTCGGCTAATTTCTTCGTTGGTCATCTCATCATCCTCCTGTAAATTAAAATCCTTTGATATCGTACTGTACTGTGAAACCGTATACTAAAAGATTTTAAACGCCATTTCGTACCTGTTCCTTTACGGTTTCATCCGTTTTCTGAGTTTCATCAACGCCTTCCTGGGCTGACTGCGATACCTTTGAACGTTTTTTAGCACCACTATATGGGAGAGAAAAGACGGTATAAGTCTTCCTGAATGGAATATTAGTCATCGGACTAAGACAAGTGCGTCGACTTACAGCATAGATGCCATCAATTCTGATTCAGCCGCCTTAACTTTGTCAATCTCCTCTTTCTCTGGTCTTATTGGCGTTCCATCTTTTGCATACCATGTCAAATCTTTGCCTAAGTTTTGAGGAACGGCACAGAAATAAGCAAGCAGACCGGCTTTTTCTTACGATTAGAAGAAAAAAGAAAACCAGTCCAAACCTTGTTGCCATCTACAACAAATAAAATAGTCAGTTCGAGTTGGGTAAAATCATCTTTATCAAGTGACCGGAAAGAATAAACTTACCTGCCAACAGGAGCGTGCACTGAATGTCCCAAATAATTCTCTCGATACTTGTCTGTCTTTACATCGCTAGTGATGAACTGTTTTAAAATCTGTCCTTGATAACAGCAGGAAGTTCAAACTTGTTTTCTCAATACTTACTCCCCTGTGGAAGCGAAATTAATAGAGTTTAGCAAAAGTTCAAATATAGAGGATATAATAATAAGCTACAAGTAGGAAGTAAATCGGTGCCTTCGACGAGATCATCCGCTTGACAAGTTACATACAACTAAATTGATCCTAGGAATAGCGTTGGGAAATTTGTAAGCGACGGAAACAAATGCACTGAATACAAGCTTTAGTTACAAGCCTTAGTTGAAATCTTACCCTTCCACCTCTTACACCTCCTCGTGGTGGATGGTACATCAAGATCTTTCAGCAGAACAGAGAGAACGAGACAACGATTGATGGGTTGCTAATGTTCCAAAATTAGGGCGTTGACTGGATATGTCATGCACATGGTCTTTAAAGAATGTCGATCTTGACCAAGAAGAGGAAATCACGGTTTTTTGTCACTGGCTAAATGAACTTATCACTCAACATTGCACTCGGCGAAAACTATAATGCGACATTTCTCTTAGTTCTTTGAAATAATTACATAATCGCAGTCTCTTCCACATGCGAAAAGTTTGAATTGAATGAGTAAAAATTGGCTTTGATGATGATGAGAGAAGTTACTCGGTAATCTCAAATTTCTAAATGTAAATAGAGTTGAAAGTTAATTAAATGTGAATCAAGAAAGCTGCACACTTTACAAATAACATACGCATTTGTGATAAAACTTAGGCTATATAAATGATACACCAAGGAAATGATTTTGACAAATAACGTCTAAATAAAAAACAAAACAAAATAAAATAAAACAATTCATACACAAAATCGCTTGTAAAAAGGTACTAATGTTAACGATCATCTCAATCAGTCCAGAACTCAAACATTTTAGTTGTCTCGGTCCAGAACTCAGTCATCTCAGTTCAGAACTGAGACAGGTCCCGAACTGAGGTACAATACTAATACCGTTGTATCATAAAATCACGCGATAGTAATTTTAGCACGGTGTCAGCTAACACCGTGTGACTAACGAATCAGTATTGTTTTATCAACATATTGGTTATCATTCCATCCCAATCCTCGAAAATTATAATCGAAATATATGCCCATAAATAAGAAACATTCCACAATCAAACATTCTGTTCTTCTGATTTTGGAAAGAGTATAATGAGTCATTGGCTTCTATAGTCATTGCAGGCTTGCAATTGAATAAAACTCTTGTGAAGATAATGCATAAAATTTAATATGTTGATATTAATATTATCAGATTCTAGATTAATAAGAGCATGGATTATTCATTTACCAATAATTCTCGATTACCTAGATAATATCTGAATTCGTTAATGTCAACGTAAAGTTTAGCTCCAACAATCGTTAATTTAGGTTGCCTATAAAATCCATCCAGTTTGAATAAATAGAATAAAGATGACGTTTGATATTTATTTGCTAAGACTAATACCAAACGACGACATAAACATTAAACTCCTTATCACGCAAGATGTGGGTCGCAGGATATTCTGCATATACTGTATTCCCAAACTTTTTTGAATCAAACTCGTCATCACATAAAATATAGCTCACAAGTTGTTTTCACGCGATTTTTGTTCCGCGTTGCAGGTTGTTTTACGCAAATTTTGGTTTCGCGTTGCAGGTTATTTTCATCATCTCGACATTTAAATAATGACGCAATCACAATCTCATCGTAAATTACATAACTGTTGTAATTATATTTCACTATGTCTTATGTAATTATACTAAATCTATTGATTACTCAAAAATGTAGAAATAATTAGAATTACTTTATATGTGGCATTTATATATCTGAATAATCTGTAAAAAAAAAAATACGTTTATAGGCTTAGCAATTAATAGTAGCAATATTTAATTGACTTTTTATAAAGCCAGCCATTATCAATTTTGCAAATTGTCCAATAAAGCTTTTATAAATTTAATCGTAAAACGCGAGTTTTGTGTAAAACTTGGTCGTTAGACTTTGCCGCTAAATATAAAATACCTGGAGGTGCTGAAAAGTTTTGTCGCCAGGGTTGGATTTAAACAATCAGCTGACCTATGCAAAAATAGAGTTCCGCAACGTTTCGAGGAATGAATTAAATAAAAGATTACAAAAATTCATTTCGCCATTCTTGAGAACCCATTTTTGAAAAAAGAATAGGCCATAAACGATAACGATAATACATTTTCGTTTCATGTAGGAGCCAACTCAGGTTCACAGCGAGTTAGTCAATGGAGATGCACCATCTCTTCACACGGTTTAAAGCTGTTCAAGTGATAGAGATGACAGCATTCTTGACAAGGCTTGTTCTGAGCGTCCTTGCGAAGCAGTGACGTCAGAAAAAAAATTGCCAAAGTCGACAACTTCATACAAAATTGACCCTCATATTACTACCATAGTCAGTAGGTTTTTCCCATGAAAGCTTCATGCAAATAGTATACTGTCAGAAGTATTTTCAAACATTATGAAAAAAATCAGTTTAGATGTCATGCTTTACTATGACATGTTATCCCGCATAGGTCAGCAACCGTAACTGAAGATCTTCACAAGTAACACTTCTTCCCAATCTTCCATATAGTCCAGATCCTTCTCCTTGTAATTTTTTCTTATTCCTTCAAATCATGAAAATTTTATTTTTTTTTGAAAATTTGGCAAAAGCTGTTCAGCCAGTTGTTAATACCATCCCAAAGCTGACTATGAGATGTCCCTCTAGAGTTGGCAGAATTGTTTGCAACATTGCAGAGATGTTATTTTGAGGAATCAAATAGTTTTGTATTTAGAATCATCAAAATAAAGAATCGATGACAAAACTTTTCAGCCCCCCCCCCACGTATGTCAGAAAAATAAAACATAGGCGCAATTCAATAAAATAAAAATACGCCAAGCTATGAAATGATTATTATTTTTTCGACATCTCTCTGACATCTTTGGTCATCGGAGGTTGGATTCGATCATAATTTCGACAATTATGAATGAAAATCTCGAACAACTTGCCCATCCATTCTCATACCTCTGACAGACTCTGTAATTAAAATATGCCTGCAATGTGAGCGAAAGAATTTGGAAAACTTGCAACTTTTTGAATAATTATTATCACTCTGATGCATCACGTGAATTAGAATTCAATGCACTGATTGGTATATTCTTTCTATCGCAATGGTGTGGTTCTGAATATCTAGAATGCCACTTTCACTACTTTCTTATACTCATAACAATTACTACATTCACCTTTTATCATGCCTTTTCTTTTCGAATAATAAAGCGTATTTACAAGCTTCCGCTTTCTTTTTTAATGTTCTGGGCAAGTAGAAATATCACGTGTATCATTGGAATAACATCCGTTGCTGCAGTGTGTAACTGTAGTTTCAATCGAAGATCCTTGTCCCACGGAATTTTCTCAAGCTC
Organism: Paraglomus brasilianum; assembly: GCA_910592345.1. Classification (NCBI taxonomy): domain Eukaryota; kingdom Fungi; phylum Glomeromycota; class Glomeromycetes; order Paraglomerales; family Paraglomeraceae; genus Paraglomus; species Paraglomus brasilianum. The sequence goes on from CAJVPI010000042.1 coordinate 16,093, forward strand.
TTTTGATTTACTGTTACTGGCGTTCTTGGCGTTTTCCGCATTATTCCGTCGGGAATTCCTGGATTGTGTATGTTGTGTCACTGTATATTGCCAAATGGGTTCTAACTTAATTTACAAAACCGGAATTCAAAAAGAATTTCGATTCTATATTTGTTGCCTGCAAATGTTCTAGACGACCAATGTAACAATCACAAAAATCATCTTTGGTTACTATTTCATCCACTTCGTGCTCCGAGCAAGTAGGCAATTATAAAATAACTTTAATCAAAAACGAACCTGCCATTCTTGTCGATAGTGATTGGTTATCACATATCGGAAATGTACTCCGATTGCAGTTGTATTTTTTTTTTCATGCTGATAACATGATAATGCCAAATTATTTGTTTTTGTTCTTACGAGAATGGTCAGATTGATTCATAATGTTATGCTTATATCGGTGCCACTGCTTACACAATTACGCAAGGAACAATGAGTCCATCTACTATAAGAATTATCGCATCTCCTTGTTTTCTTAATTAGGTAATCATGTTATTCCTACGCTTCTTGCGCGAGTGACCAGTCGAACTCTAGCAACAAGGTTTGATATCTGATAGCATTGCTATTGGTCAGTCTCATGAATGATCATTGATAAATGACTATCATTATTACTTTTTCATTAACTTATAATGACTAGTATTTACTTTTCCTCGCATAAAGCCATATGCTCATTATCAATCAACATTGGTACCACACAAATAAGAATTGCTGTGAAACCTGATACTCAGCGAGCAGATGATAAGTGAGAGAATGTGTGACTGTTGTTCCATCGACACACATTTAAAAATAGATAGGACAACCCCATTGTAATCTATGGCAATGATATACACGGCTATTGGTCAAACATTGCCAAAAAGTATGCATTGTTGAATAGAACACTACGAGATGATATTAATAATGTTCTTCAGTCTATACCGAATGTAATAAAAACTCTTGTATCACTACACATTTTACTAATAAAACATAACAAACCTTTTTGGAACCTCCTTGTTCTCTTATGTAATATCAATCTGATCTGTTCATATAATGTGCAGAAGCGACATATTGTTACACATTATAATGCATGTGCATAGTATTATGTTAATATATTAATATCAGATTCCGATTGCAATACTTCGTAAATAACGGGGTCATTATGAAGTTTGAAAAAAAAAGTTTTGTTCATTTTTTCAGAGCGAATTGGAAAAAAAAAAGTTACTGTAAGATATATGAATAAATTTTGAGTGTTAATATATATTATATATCCCCAATATTACTCGCAGTAGGTCAAATGATCCTACATGCTCAATGTTTGCTGCTGTTATTGGTTTGTAATATGCTACCCCGTACATGGTAATTTATTAATAATATCGGAGGCTACCTTAGTTCTTATTTGAATTTTTTATTCATCATAGTAAGATTTTATGTTAATAGTCTTGTTATGTCTCTTGGCCTCTTCTCGAGTTCCCGTTGGTTTAACTTCTTGCAACTGTCCACTTGTTTACCACTTTACTCTTGGTTAGCTTTTATTGAAAATTTAACGTTTAAGCGCTGTTTAAATAGTATTGTAAGCACACTATATATATATATTTCTTAATAGATCTTCAATGAATAGAAAGAAAAAAACAAGGTCATAAGCCACTACGTGTAAGAAATTTTATTTTGGCCTTTGACTTAATCTTTAATAATTTGTTCTATGTTCGTATATATTACTGAATTATTGTATGTATATAGATTGAATTGGCTCATGCGGTAATTATCTTATGATAACTATTAGACAAAATATTTTTTTCTCCGAACAATCGAATAAGTTTTATTCAAAAAACGTATTGTTCATTGGGGAGGTTCAAGTATTTTGTTAACTTGCAGGTAGTAAAAGATTTTACTACGAAATCTTTTTCCTTTAGTTGAATGATAATATATGATATATATGCTACATATAAGAGCTCATTTAAAAGAAAACTTATTATTATAATTAATGTTAGTATTTACTACTACCCCCGTATATAAAATTTATTTATATGTATTCAATTGCTACTTAGTAAAGAAAATTTTTGTTTAGGAAAATTTTTTTATCCCTATTTTTCTGTTAAATTTGATGGGAAAATTAAAGTGAATGGAGAGAGTAAGACAGGGATCAGTTTACGGAAAGTTAGTTAATTAATACTACAGCATTTGTAGTTGTATTATTCGCAATAATAAATAAATAGCGGTCATGTGCAGATTACTATTGGCTCGAAAAATAAATATACTTATTAAGTGTAACACCCATGATGTAGTAACACAAAATAATGGTGCTCTGTGTTTAAGAGAAATGATACTATTTCCTGACGCGTGTTTACTTTATTCTTTAGCTGCGCTACCTTTCGCCTACACTCGTCTACGGGGATGAATAAAATAACTGATAACATTTCTGATAGAGAGGAGTCTGGGTACGTAAGATTAGCCGAGAACTGGGTGGTTGGTCGAGTGCAGGCTTATCTTTCATTAACGTTGTACAGTATGACGTATCATTTTCATTTTTGGCACCAATAATTTTAAAACTCATTTTCACAATGGGATTAAGGTTCATAACGCAAAGCACGTTGGGAACAATGGCCCAAGGTTACACACATCGTATATGTTCATTGTGTTAATTTTGTGATTATGTATCGGGTACGCCCCCCCCTATTGTGTATACACACACAAACCGTCCATAACTTTTACCCAGATATCCGTCGTCGATAAACATGATAGAAGTACGGTTACGGGAAAACAATCTTGGCTTTTAAGCACAAATACCAAGCATTACGGGTTAATGACAATCAGGTTGAAAAATTATGTTCGGTTTAAGAAACTAGTCAAACAAAAATTACTTATAGTTCAACTCGGTAGCAAGCGCCCTAGACCATTGAAAGAACAAATAGGCTGCGGCACACTACTTGGCATGACTAATTGTACATAAGCAGGATGTTTACTTTTTCACTGTTAGAGAATATTTTTATTAATATTAGTTTAGCATTTGTGAGATGATTATTCTACACGTCATCATTAAAACATAATTGACGGTAGAAATATTATGATAATCAACTTTTGGTTCCAACCGTGCACATGAGAGTTTTGTTGCGAATTTGCCCAGTCTTTATCAAGTTAAAATATAAGTTTCTTTTCGATAGCAAAATAAAATCGGCTGAAAGGCTACAGCCCAGCCCATCGCCATCAGACTCTCATGCTATTTTCGCTATAGTTGATTGTTTGTCTAAAGCCACAATCGCCGTTTAAGAGATCGATCAAAACAACTTTACCACACATTATACGGCTATACATTACTCCCAAAGCAGTAGCCAGTCAACGAATGTTACAATCAAGTATTGTTGGTTATAGTTTATTGTAGCATCGCCACTTATTACTTAATCCATTATTATATAAGACTTGGTACTAAATCATATCTAACAAACGGCAATAAAAGAAGAAAAAAATAAATAAACAATTGTAAATCGGGCAATGTTTACAATTGTGACTGCAATAAAGTTATCTGTTTATTCTACGTATATACAGTATGTATATATAATTACCTATTCTAATTAATGTCGAATCTAGTCGATTGTTGTTATTATTATTGTTGGACAATCGGTGATTACCTAGATGGTACCCATGTCAAAACATTACCAACCATATATGGACATACAGCAGAATTTAGGAAAGGATCAATACTAAAAGGCATCTTTCTAGACCATCGCTCTTAAAGATTCGTGCCATGAAACGGGAATCCTCTAAACTAAACACTCTCCCCCCGATCGCGTCACATGTACATACACATACGTATTTCATATTTCTGTGATTTTCGAATTGTCCGAATTACTCGTGTATACGTGGCTTTTTTCAGAACAGGAACTACTGAGTGAGCATTCCATATATAAATTCTCCCTTTTTGCTTACATCATTCGGAAATTAAGGAATTATCAACGTTCTGCTCAATAACACTTGTATGAATTAAAAACGTCTCTAATCGCTTGTGGACCAACATTTATGAACCCCCAAATTTTTTGTTACTAATACTTATTTATTTACTATAACCTAATTCGCACCCCCTTTATTTTTCAATTTTTTTATTTTACAAATATTTCCTACTACTTTAAGTTAAGAATAGGCTTTCGAATGCAGGGAGAGAACAAGTTAAAGCATTGAATGAAAGTGAGGAAAGCGAGGGAGTAGGAAGACAAGAATGGGGGTATAACTAACCAAAGTTCAAAGCACAAATTTTTACAAGGGAAAAAAAAAGGTGAATATAAAGAAAGAAGAGAAAAAAATAGATAAACAAGAAATGCAAAATATGCACAATATCACACAATGTTCGATGCCGCCAAAAGGTGTCATTGCAATAAACAAGCGTTCTTTTTTTTTTGTTTTGTGGAGAATAAAACCAACCTTCAAATGAAAATCTCCCTCGCATTAACCTACCAAAGCATAACTACGAGTCAAAAGCAATTATTAAACTAATACTAATAATAAGTTCTCGGTCGCCTTGTAGCGAACTGAAACTCTTCGTGCTACTTATTCATAAAGCAGTTTGCAAATTCTTCACGTAAATCATCGTTCTTGCAGGTTATTAACAACCCTCGCGTATTCTTCGTTTGGCCCTTATCTCTAATCCATATCAACAACTTATATATCATCCTCCGACACTCACATGTTGCTTTTCTTTTGCTTGCAAGACTCTCTCCGCTTCAAAAATGACTAAAATCCACTTCCCTAACATCTTCGACTCTAACAATAACATCTGCGTGGCCAACCCCATGAATAGCCTTTCTTACAACATCTCCCGGCATGTATTCGAGTTCACCGTTTGCACTCATTAATACGAATTGCTTCCCGGAGGGAGGCGGTTTTTTGAAGGCAAAGTTGATGAGGGACTCAAAGGTCGTATTGTCGGTTACGGCAATGTTGTTTTTGTAAACTTTACTTGGCGAGCGAATTGTAACTGAGCGGATCTGTTGGAATGTCGGCGAAGATACTGGAGAATCTATAAAGCGTGTGTTGAGAAGGATATAGTGATGAAACATGGAATACCACGAGGAAGAATAGCGTCAAGTTTAGCGTTGGATATTTGAATGTGAAAATGGAAAAGACATCAAAAACAGGGTTAGCTCAACGCTTGTATAGCATTTGCAATTCTCAACTTACACTCAGCGTTGGGAAATTCAAAATTATTGAATTCATTCATACCAAACAGACCTGTTATCATATCAAGCCCAGTGTTAGATAAACGTGGTGGACTTTTGCGTGGAGTGAGTGGCGCAAGAGGTAAGTTTGTCGGCGTATGATTGATATTTGTGCCGATTACAAGATTCGTCTTTGGAGCTAGAGTAGATTTGGGTAGAGAAAAAGATACTGATATTGTGAGAGTACGTTCTTAAACACTTATTCACATTCTACATCACGATTATCTTGATTAACTTTTCTACCTCCGTTCGCTGCGTTTCCATTAGTATTCCTCTTTCCGTACACCACTAATTGTACTGCGCTGCCGCCTTCCGCCTGCCCGCACACAGAAGTCCAAAACATCTTGAAACTATCATCATCTGCCAACGGACAGCGCTGATCTGCGTCCCATGATTCGAGTCGATAATACAAGGTAGTTTTGTCGACCTCTCCCCATCTCTTGGAGTGGCGATGCTTGGAAAGCGCCTCGTAGACCAGTTTCAAGGCATTCACAGAATCAGCTGTAGAGAGGTCGGGTAAGACGAGTTTTGAAACAGGGTCGATGCGAGTTGGTGGTGACGACGAGTTGTCGTAGCAGACTAGGGTGAGTTGGATTGGAGGTGTTGTATCTAAATCGGTTGGGAAGAGGATGAGGAAGGGAAAGAAGCGTTAGTCACACACGAAAAACTACGAGTTGATGTTATAGGTCAATATGCATTGATCGAATCGGTTATGATTCGCGATGCAAACGATTTCTTTACCAGTATATCGCATATCTAATGTTGATCGATTTGTCTAACCTCCGTTGATCTAATCTGCTTGACCTAGCTAACATACTAATAATGTCTTTCAGATGTAAACTACTACTACCCTTCCCCCCCTAATGCACTATTATTGCCGACGATCGTCTATACGGTTTGCTACTCTTTTGGTTAAACTCACTTTCGGTCTCGTCCTGTACTTCATCGTCTTTTCCGGTTTTCTTCTTTGGATTCTTTCCTTCGGCCTTCTCTAGCTCTTCCAGCACGTCTCTCATCATCGGCTCAAATATTTCAGCATCCCATCCATGTTCCATTGCCATATTGTAGCTTTCAATATGCTGGAAATATTGATCTAGCGAATTTGCTTTGATGCTGCCTTGCTTCTTTTTTGTAGCAATATACTCTTCCATGTATTCTTTCGTTACTGGAAAAAATGACTCTTCGTTTGGATGGATAGATTTCATAACATTGATGTAATTCTTGACTCCGCAGCGGGAAGCACGGGTGGATAGGGAAACGGAACGTTGTCGACGACGGGGTTTAGATATGTGCAGGTGCTTTCGCGTTGCCGGCATTTTGTATCGTAAGTAGAAGAGGAAGTAGAATAGTGAATGGGGTTGGGGAGAATAGTGGTGTAGTGTGATAGTTCTAGCTGGTAGGTTGAATAGTGAGTAAGTAGGGAGGTCGTAAGTAAGGTCGTGAGTAATGCGGGAGAGTAATGTGACGAGTAGTGAAAGTTATAAAGAGTTTGGGTGGTTTTTTATAGTGAAGGGTTATAGTCATAAACTACCAAGGAATGGGTAAGTAAGGCGTAATATCAGAGGAATGAAGATTTAAGTAGAGTTTTTTTTTTTTTTTTGATGTAAGTTTATATATAGAAGGAAGGGGGGGGGGTAAAAGATGGTATGTAGTAGAATTTGTAGTGATAGTTACTTCTGATTGTTTGGGGACAGTTAGCGTGTGTGTATTTCTTACAGCCTTGCTTAATAATTTACTCCCACTCGTAGTTTCTTTTTGCGTACTCTTATAGAATGTAGTAAATAAGGGAAAGGAAAACGAACTAATACTACGAGCTTGAGAAAAAAGGGCGCTGCTTACTTCTCCGCCATTCTAAACAATCGGGATTAATGGACGTCATAGCGTATGACGAAAGCAAAAGTTTAAAATACGAGTATAAATTAGAGTTATTTTTGTGGGATTAAGAATGCATGAGGATATGTAGTGATTTTGCGATTACAGTAAGAAAGATGATAAAAAATAGATTAATGTTCAGTATACAATGCAACAGTTGATCCTATTACTATGTGATACTTGTTAATTATTGATTTGCATTCGTTTAATGAATTATTGTGTTTTTGTCTAACTGGAGGACAGCAATAACAATAAGTCTATTATAAGGTGGATGATAGATGCACAAATATACAAACGGTGTATATTATATAATAGATAACAATATAGATAATACTAGAAGGACGTATTCTACTTTTGTTTATTGATACTCTATTTTGTGTACGTATGTAGGGGAAATGGCGGGAAAAGTTGGTATGATAAATAATTCAGTTTTGTGGTCCGTTATCAATCCAATCACAATAGGATATAGAATAACAAGTACAGTCTCTATAAACTAATACTGCCGAACGTTCTTCCTATTCCGATTTATGCCTGATGGTCCCATTTTACTAACAATACGTTAACATTATGACATTCATTACTCATCTTACTCATGGTAACCATAAATATGTCGAGTGGAATATAATCATATGTTATTTTAACATTAATAATAATCAATTCATCAATGTTTGGTATTATTAATGCAATTAATACTATTTTAGAAATAGTCTTAGGAGTTTAGTAAAAGCTATCGTACATGAGTGCCAAATGCACAACACACATAAACTTAGCTGCACGAATAAATTGATCAATGGCAGATAACAATAGAGAAAAAAATCTTATTATACTCTGAGAGAAGCATTGGGATATTAGTGTCGATGAGTGAGAAGATGGAAGGAGAGGGAGGGAGAGGGAGAGGGAGGTGGGGAAGAGAGAGAGAGAATGGGACGGAAAAGAGTCTCCTTTGGGATAAGAGACTAACAGGTTAGATAATCCGCTGCTGGAATATTTGGTAAACACCCCCCAATCTTTACCATCATGTGAGATTCAGTCGCTACAAACACATCAACGTAATATATACCCATATCCATATATGTATTCATAAAGAGTCTCGAACCTTCAAAAAATGCTGTTGCACTTGTCTCAAGAATGGAAAACAGCAAGTTTTTCCGCATCCGTTGAAACTCAGACGTTGGACAATATAACGTCCCGTTCGATCTTGGGAACGCGAGTTTCAGATGAGAAACAGTTTCACGGCTTTTACATTTAACTGTTCGATTAATATCTGAGCTAATACTTTTTCGCAGAGTTCCGAACAGTTGCGTTTTATTCTCTGATTTGTTGTCGCATCCAACAACTTTGAAACAACCAACACACTTTAATGGTATGTCCAACCAAGCTCTCATCTCACCTAATTTCTATCTGTAATATATACTCGTATTATCACTAATCCCGATAGTATGCAATACCAACAATAAGGCGCTTATTATTCATCTCGTCTAGGTCAACAATGAACATAGGAAGGGCAAAAGATTTAATGTAGGGATACGAGTGATTTTGTATATCCTTTTTACACCCTTGTTTAATTCAGAGACACAACTTATTAATTACTTGAAAAACATATTTTTAAGTTACACTCGCAATGTAGGTTAATAGTGCACAGCACGAACCCTCCCCCAATTTTAAGGTTTATGTTATAATTTTGGTGTTGCGAATGACGTAGTGTACACCTTAAATCTAATTATCTCAGCATGATGGAAGATGGTGATGGTCTCGTAACCTAAAACGAATTTGTGCAATGGTTATGTGATTGTGACATACAATATGCAGTCAAGTGAACGTCTGACATCAGGTGCTAGGGTAAGGTGTCTTTCCCTCCAAACACGAGCGCGATTCGTTGGAATTGGTCATGTAGGTAATATTTTACTTGATTTTCAATTCTTTGCTAGCTTACAAGAATCTCGGTTACATTCTCGTTTTTTCGAATTACAATCTTAGCCAATAGTATCGTGCAGCCAGATAATTTATTAGATGTCTTTTTCATGTAACTGGTAAGAGAATTTATTATTGGCTTTTATAACATTAAAAACTATAAATATTGTAGAACAATCTGGATGAAATAATGTGGATGAATTACCGAATCCTCCTCATCTAGGCAGAAACAATCTTGTTACTCTCTATGAACTGGGCGCCCGAATTATTGAAAGAACCGACATGAATTTTCTATTAGAAGTTACAAGAGATTGTAGTATTCAATCTGCCAAGCTGGAGAAGGTAAAGACAATGTCACAGAAGTTTGAGGAGGAAACATACAGCCATAATCTATTAGATCTTTGTTTCTTTGTTCGAGTTCTGTTATTATGTTGTCCCATTCTTTTTATTTAATATACCAATACTCTTTTTATGATATCATATTAAAGCGCTGTATATAATTATTTTAGTATTTTTTTTTTACTTAAAAGCTTTGGAAAGCTAGTGGTATTTTGTTGAAAGATTAGACTTAAATAAATTAATGACAAGTCGGGACAAATTACGAACGATGAAGTAATGTAGGCGATTTTATTCTAAATACGGTGTGTCACTATTGATTGTTGTGCTACAACGGGAAGAGTAATGAATGAGCTTTATACTTTATTTAATAATTTATGAGCAGTTTTATTGCCAATTAATAGAGCATTTGATTCACAAATATTTCCTATAATTAGCTTACGCTTTTGTCTTCTCGATTTTTCACTAAATTATTCAGAAATAGAATCTCGATTCTTCGATTATAAACCGCCCTAACTTCACACAATGTTTGAGCATAGATTTCCTACAGTGTTTTGGCCAATTGCCATAAAAGATTTAAGACTGAACTATTGACAGGCCACTAATAGTCTTGTAATCGAATCTGACAGCAAAAAGCTAGGGTTGAGCAAAGCAAAAGTTTGAACTGTTTGACAGTTTAAAAACAACCGTAAGTGTTTATAAAATACACGCGTTCGAAAAGCTTCTATTTTCTTGCCATTCTTTCGTCACACACTGTATTTCGTTGTTGCCAGTATAGATCTGTTAAATGGGCGACTATGATTTTTTGTAATCCAAAGGAAGAAGACTTTTAGTATTAAATGGATAAATATTAATTTCTTTGTAATTTCAGAAACACTCGCTTTGTTGTGTCTGAGTTTGGGACCTGTCTCAGTTCGGAACCCAGTCACTCAGTCCAGAACTCAGTTGTCTCAGTCCAGAACTGAGATACGTGTAAGTCCCCAACTGAGGTACAACATCATCATTGTACTCGTCTGTCAAAGTGGGTAAAATTCACTCGCTATTTTATCAACTCTGCGAATAGCGCATAGACGTTGTCATTTTATTTCGGTAATTGGATCCATTCAAGGTTATTACTGGTGGCGATCAGGTTGCCATGTTGAATATTCTTAACTAACGACATAAATTTGGATAAAGAAAGTTTTTCAAGTAACAATTTTGGAGGGTGATTCTCAACTTAAACCATTATAATTAGTCATAAAATTTCTGGTTTATTGTTTTCGAGGCAGAGTTTACGTTTTAAACCTTAAATACTATAAATTTTTTACATAACATTATTGCATCTGTAAATGGGCGCAAAACAACTGTAAGATGGGCTTCACGGTCTCAAAATACAACATATTATATAAGATTTGGTGCAAAACATTAACAATTTATTTACTATTATTATATTTGCATGAAGAGAACTTATTAGTAGTAATACCAAAGAAGAGAGGAGGACAAAAATATTACACGCTTTTATTTCTAAAAAAGAGTCAACATTTAGTATTGCAGCAATCATAGCTTGGGTATAGATTATGGTGTGTTTTTTGTAAAGCGCATTCCATTAATTATGTTCTGCGGCAATTTCCCTTATTCATAGTAGCAAGCTGTTGGAACTGTTGTGCGATGGCTTCTTGTAATTTTTGCATGGTTGTGTTCTCTCTCGCAGCTAGCCAGTTTTTGAGGGGTAAGCCCTTTGGCAAGAGACCGATTTACACGCAAACAAATTTTGATCTATAGAGGGACCAATAGGATTCATCGTAACACAATTTCCTTTAACGTTATTATTATTAGACATATTCGCTTTCGGATTATTCAATAACGTAAATTTATTTGTATAATTCTAATAAACAGAAAAAACGTTATTACTACTGCATAAATGTCCAATTAGTTTTCTGCAGATTTTTCGTTTTAAGTCTCTTAAACCCGAGACAAATCGACTATTTACTTCTATGTCCTTATTCTGTTCCAAATAATCACATAGAACCTGAATGCTTTCTAAAGTAATTTATTGGTGGACCCATGTCCTCTTCATCGTCAATGAATATCCTACATTACAAGAACGTCTTTTCTAAATCATCAAATACAATCATCAATGATATAAAGAGGCATAAACAATTTACAAGAATGTTCGTTCTAAATCATCAAATGAAATAGCAAAGTCATCAATGATATAAAGAGGCATAAACAATTTACTATTACAAGAATGTTCGTTCTAAATCATAAAATGAAATAGCAAAGTCATCAATGACATAACGAGGTACAAACATTTCTTTAAATTACAAGAACTAGAACGGTCTTCTCTAAATCGTCAAATAAAATAGCAAAGTGCGATATAACAAGAAAATGTTATCTGTAGATCTTTGTTTAATCACGTGAATACGACTTATCGAGAGTCATTTACTTGGAGAGGTTGTCCGACTTCAGCTTAACGAGAGTTTATATATGTCGTCCGACTTATCGAGTTTCACTGTATATGTTTCCTGATAAAGGCTCCCTGCTCTAATAAGGAAATTACTTTAGGAGCATTAATTTCAATTGAATTTTGTATAATAAAATACTCTATTCAAATGGCATTAAACCATATTTATTGTCACGGCTAATGCTGAAATCAACCAATGGGTTTAGAGAATAGAATCTGATCAACCAATGAAAGATCATGGTTTCATTTATTATTGAGCGCTAACGGGATCGAAATCTTATATTCCTATTGGTTACTTTCCAATACTATTATAATTCGAAGCGTTATCTCTATATAGCATGTTGTGTCTGAGTTTGGGACCTGTCTCAATTCAGAACCCAGTCACTCAGTCAGAACTCAGTTGTCTCAGTCCAGAACTGAGATAAGTCCCCAACTGACATACACTTTCTACTTACAACTATCACCTTGGTGTATGTCTATATGTATAACAGACATGAGGAGATCTTGTCCTGGACCTGTTATTCAGATAATTTTGAAAATAAAGTTGCTGAAACTTGTCATGATACAGGAGTTACCGATAAAACTGCAAGAACACAAATATATAAGGAAATGTTAGGACATCTAATTGGTGTTACGCTAGTTGCCTTACGGATTAAAACTCTTAGAGCTAAAAAAATTCGCAAATTATTTGGAGAGAATGGTGTAGGAATTGATTAAATTAAGTATGTGCAAATGAAATTTCAAAATTAACTAATGCACAAATTCAAAATTTTATAGATATCAAAAAACGTTTCCTCGGGAAATGATCAGAGTCACATGCCTTCGAAAGCAACCAATAGTGATCAAACTAATGTATCTTCGAAACCTGTTTCTACCACATCTCATCCATAATCTAAGCTAACTTATGATCGATCCCAAAACATTGGACTAATATCCTACTTTATATAGAGAATATAGCAGTGAAATTTTTGATTATTATGGCATTACTGATGAGACATCATGCCCATTATGCAAGTTAGATCATAATGATGAAGAGATAGATATAAAACTGGATCCTATTTTATTAAAATGTGAACAGCGCGAAATTGAGATAGTTGCATAGTTTCATTATTTAATAATACTACATTTGCTCACGCTTCATTGTGATTTTTTTTACAGGGCCAATTACGTCGACTATACTTACTATAATTTAAATTGATTTGCAATCATATAAAAGACAATATGACCAAGTCTGATAAAGTATTATCTGGATTGGTATGCCAAATTAAGTGGGTTACCAAGCGTTTTGCTGTCTTGACAGATAAAACTCATATAAAACAACTGTTAGCTGTGACATTTAATGTCACAATTCTTCAATAAGGTTTTGAATAAAAATTATATGACTGAATTCCGACTACTGATCAGATCTGTAATCCCTCTATAAAACTAACTTGTTCCCCAATTCTGCAAAAAAAAATTTTTTTCTTTTCTCATTTATTGTTGTGATGCAAAATAACAGTGAAAATGTCTATTAATGGTACGCCTATTACCCTTGGTGTCTTGAATACAGAAGTAGTTCCTTCTCCGTTACCATTGGAAACCATAATTCTATTTTTGATCTAAAGAAAGCTATCTTCGAGGAATTAGTGTACCTGACAACTAAAAACTTAGTTTATGGAGTGTTAATGTTGAGGAAAGGAGTAACACTCCTGATGGTTTAATGACTGATAAAAATGAAATAAAAATTGCAACGCAAAAAGTTAGCAACACATTCCATGGAGTTCAAGGTAATAACATTCGAGTTGTTGTTAGAGTTCCTATTGCCACCGGTGAGTCAATAATTTTTAGTCAACGCGATATAGCATAATTTTTTTCGTCTCCTCTGTCATAATACCGAATACTTACATAATCTTGTGCTTTTCTCTCCTGCTTCTTATAGTCAAACCCGCCCAAAAAACACTCGCGTTATCGTAGAGCAACCCGTTATTGGTAAGTGAGTCGTAGCAAAAATCAGTGAACACTATATGGTTTACTTTTATAATCTTTGTTTCGTTGTCAACCTAGTTTTGTTGGTTTTATTAATACTTATGAAGGGAATATCTTTTCTTGTAGCAAGACCTCCAGACAATTCTGTCCACGTTTTTATCGATAACTCTAACCTCTTTATTGAAGGTTCGAAAGTTGTTGTCGATTAGAAAATGTGAATGTCTATGACGACACTTCCTCGATTTTTATGTAGATCATGGCCTACTTGTCACAACAATTTTAAATGGACGAAAATTGGGCAGTACTTTTGTTGTCGGCTCTGTTCCGCCACCTAATGATGCGTTGTGGGACCGAGCTAGGTCTCATGGGTGTGAAGTAACAACTTACAAACGAAACGCATCAAACAAAGTCGACACAGCACTTGTTTGCCGTGCAATGCGTTTCATACTTACTAAAAAACATTCTACGTTATTGCTAGTTGCTGGCGATAGTGACTATTGTTCTCTAATAAAGGAAGCCAAAGAAGAAGATTGGAAGATTGAAACATGGTTTTGGGATGGATCAAGTTTCCCACAGGAATGTCTGGTGAACTTAAAAATATTTCGACTTATATACCGTTGGATAATTACTACAAGTCTTTTACATATATCACAGGACTTGATTTCAAAATATACCCTTGAGATCAGCGGTAATATTATTAAGGATTGGCATTATAGAAATGACGCACTTAAGTAAATGCATAAAGAAGGAAAAGTCCAATCTTTTGGATTCATTTCTTCTAGGAATGCTAATAGGGAGCATATTATCTCAGTGCAAAAAAATAATATAAGTATTTATGAGACTGAGATAAAGCGCCTTTATCTGGAGATTACATCCCGTCAGTTTCTCGTTCAGATAAAGCATCAATATCGCATGATAAACATTTTAAATCCAACACATTGATAAGTATTTGGATTCTGTGCGAGAGAATTACAATAAAATAGCACTCTCGATTCCCCCTAAACCGCAAGAGATAAATCCTCTTCCAAAAAACTTTCAAAGCCCACAAGCAGAGTTAGAAAACGTATCTAACAGAGTTTCGAATATTCGATCCTCAAATTGCAAAAGTAATACAAGCGAAATATTTATCTCTTCTCTGTTTGCAAGACAAAATAATTTATTACCATCATGATCTCAATCAACCAAAAGTGATGATATTAGAGAATGGGACAGTAATCAAGTTTGTCTAACTGATTTGACTGACTGACTGATTCGATATTTAACTTATTTTACACTTCTATCGCGAGGGACTTTTATCCACATAATTTACAACTTCCTTTGGCCAGCTTTTAGACTAGCTCCTATTTGACCATATTAATGTTAATGGGGTAAGGGGCAAGCCCCTTATAAAATTTACATATGGAGTTTTTTGTTCTGCAGATCTCTTGCCGATCATTTTACAATAGTATAATCTTCAAATCGATAATATATTAATAAGGCTTTTGAAGGAAGCAAGCTACACGCCTGAAGAATGCTTAAACATGTGCTCTTTAGACATTTTTTTGCTACTTTTATAAAAAAGTCGCAAATAAATAAGGTTTAACAATAAAACCCTACATTTATGTCAAGTAAATTGAAAAATCGGCTACCTTTGTTCGAATGTACGTTATATAACACTAGTTTGTGTGTGTACCATTTATTTGCGAAACTAGTAGGATTTGAATCCATCGTATTATCACTACCAGATAATGAATGCTTAATTTAGAAATCAAAAATAAGGTGCATTAGTTTATTGACCATTTGATAGTCGAGAGTATATATATTGTAGATCGTGCATTTATGGAATGCTATTAAGAATTCACGTGACTAATAGTAATAGTAATATAGTCCTAATATATATTTGCTAGTTACATTCCTATTTACATTATTATGTTGATTGAAATACTATTATTACTGTCTTCTTCTTTGAACATGTCTACAATTTCTGTAATAATATGACCGTCATCTATAATTTCATAAACTACGTCTTCTTCAGGAATTGACAGAATCGTTTCAATTTTCATAGACTTTGATAGATGAAGGCTTTCCAAAGATCTTCAGAGACCGAATCTTCAACAGCATGGATATTCTCCGAAAGATTTGATTAATACTGACGGGAAGAATTCCGGTATGATGCCAGCATTGACGGGTGGTTTCATCTGTAACTTCGTCCCATGCCTTAATAATAAATTGGATGGCTTGCAATACGTTTATTTTTAAATGTTGTATCTGCCACCCAGATTCAACTTGCTCCAGCAACCAACTATGAATAGGACTAACGTTAACGCTAATCTCCTAATACAAAATAATATAAAGTCAAGAATAATATCTTACCGAATCTGGTAACGACGGTAATGTCTTTTAAATGCCAGCATCCATTGGTTTCGCAGTTCGGTGGCAAAAAGTGGATGTCAACATGTTGAAGCATTAAACCCTATGACTTGGGCAATTATCGATAAGTAATAATGCGCGATTATTTCGGCAACTTGCTTATCAAATTGTTGAACCCATTCCTGAAAGAGAGATGTAAGCATCCAAGCCTTGTTATTATTCCGATACATTATTGGCAAGTTACGAAGGTTAACATTATCAAAACATCGCGGTTTTGCGTATTTGCCAACAATAAGGGGATTTAGAGATCCATCAGCGTTTGCGCAAAACGCAATGGAAAGATGTTCTTTGTCTTTTTTATGACCTTCAAGACGCTTAGTAGCCAGCATTTAATCGGGTTCCAGTCTAGAAAAAGTTTGTATGAGAATTTATGTTGTAAAACACTCACAGAGAATCATAATTTACCGATAAAAAGCCCGTATCATCCATGTTATAAATTCGCTCAGGGGGATAATTACTACATATACGTACGTACGTGTATTATGCAGTTGTGGTAGAGCCTCAGCAACAATGGTTAGGTTAACAGATGCTCCTTCTCCGTGAAGTTTTACTTGGTGAATATTGTTGCGATCTTTGAATTTATGGAACCATCCAACGGAAACATTTTCAGTTGACTCGCCAGCATCTTAGCGCGCAGGATTAAAATAGCACCACTTGATGCTGACGCATCAGAACAAATTCTTTAAGAGCTTGCTCAAGTTGCGGATACGTAACTAATCTATGTCTTTTTGTGTTTGGTGTAGTAACATCATTAGACAGCCACACATCTTTTGAAAAATTCGGGTTATAATAGATTCGTTAACTCTGACTCCCCATTTATTCTCAATCAAATTAACATACTCTAACCGAGGTTTTGGATTATTTTGTAATTGAGCATACAGACACGTTCGCGCTTTTGAGCATCTGTCAAAGTAATCTTTATGGCCTGATGTGCGATCTGCGTTGTACGATGGCCTGAATTATGGAATAATGCAAAGTCTGGTTACAATTCGTACCAAGTTTGGTAATTTTTGATAATCAATGTCACATGAGTGCGTTTACAAAATTATTTTTCATATAGCAAATAAATGGTACACACACAAACTAGTGTTATACGGTACTAATGTTATGACCCGTTCTAGGATTTGACCCGTTCTGAGAACGGGACAAAAATTGTTGCTTTGCAAAATGTGATAATCTACAGAAAATTTTTTATCACAGTGATACGCATAGCATACTATTCACAATAATACTAACTATGTTCATTCTAATAACACGTTTGATATTAAATGTATGGGCATCACGCAAAGCCATTCTGACCAAGGAATCGATTGAAATTCTTGCGGTCAGATAAAGTATAAACACTGAGTGCAAACGTTCAGTATAATGCATATAGGCGAAACGAAAATACTATTACTCAAAAAAGCGTGCGTTAGAGAGGATATGTATGATGCAATCGGTTCTGTTCATGAAAACTTGCAACACGCTGGGTACGGAAAGACATTCGACGAGCTCAAGGAACGATACAGCTACATTCCTAGAAAATTAGTTGTCGCCTTTGTCAATGCATGTAGCTTCTGTACAAGTCGATGGCCAATGTTGACCAATATCTGCAAGCCCATTATTGCCATGAATTTATGTCGCGGGTTCAAATGAACTTGATCGATCTGAGAATTCAGCCGGATGGTGACTACAAATGCATACGTAAATCATGCCAGAGATTATTTCCTGAGCAAGTGCAAATCCAAGATATAAACATTGGGTACTGCAAGCGTTCAGTATAATGCAAATTGGCGAAACGAATGTGTGATAGAGAGAATATGTGCGATGTAATCTGTTTTATACAATGTGTATTCAGCGTTAACAAATAACTGCTAGTTGATAAAAGCGTTAACTAATTAAAAACTTTATTATTATGTTGTTCATATTAAATAAATTGGTGTTTATTATATTATTTACATCATTATGAAGTGATATAATGGCTGTTTGACATATGCGTCAAACCAATTGCGTTAAGTAAAGAAAAAAGCTTGTTATACATATTTGGTATAGTCTACAAAATATCTGTTTAGTGTGTGTTACAGTGATAAAAAAATTTTCGTAGATTATCACAAATTTGCAAAAACCGAAATTGGGGTCTCATAACAAACATAGTAATGGGGCAAGCCCCTTATAAAATTTACATATGGAGTTTCTTCTGCAGATCTCTTACAGATCATTTTAAACGTATAATCTTCAAATCGATAAGGTTTTTGAAGGAAGCAAGCTAACGCTGTGGCAATATATGCTCTTTAAACTGACAGCCGCATTTTTTTTCTACTCTTACAAAAAAGTTATGAATAAATAAGTTTTAACAATAAAAACTTACATTTACCGTGAATAAGAGCCACCTTCATCAGGGGGCTCTTATTTGGTTGCGCCTTAAAAACAATGCAAAATGATCTACGAATCGTCACGTAACAATTGTCCACGTTATCTCTGTTTATTACATAATCACGAATTACAGTATATTTAATATAAATAAAGTAATATATCATAACATTACAGCCCTTATTCACGATAGTTTACGGTACGTCAAGTAAATCGAAAAATCGGCTGCTTACATTTGTTTGCCCACTGACGTTATACCTATCAAAAGTCACGGGGCACCCCCAAAATTTACTAGTAAAAAACAAAAAACTCTCCGGCACATGTGTACTATACGACGGATAATATTTTTTTTTTGTATGGTTCGGAAGCTAATTGATTGTGCTTTTCCAAAAAATTAACAAAAAAAATTTTTTTTAATATTATCGTTATAAAAACGAAGTGTGCGTATACGTGCTATACATATATAATTATAGATTTTCATATCGTGATTTAAAGACAGCTACTTCAACTTGCTACCACTTTATAACGATAATAATAATATAAAAAAATTTTTTTGTTAATTTTTTTTTGGAAAATCACAATCAATTAGCTTCTGAACCATACAAAAAAAATATTATCCGTCGTATAGTACACATGTGCCTGAGAGATTTTTGAAAAGAAAGACATTCCATCTTTTTTTACTAGTAAATTTTGGGGATGCCCTGTGACTTTTGATAGGCCACTGTGACATGCGCACGTTATTAAAATTTCCCATGGAAATTGCAGGTGGCTGTGCACTTCTCTTTCAACGTGACTAGGGGAAAACAAAGCAGAAAACGAAAGGAGGGACGAGAGAGAAAACAAAGGGAAGAACAAGAGAAAAAACGAAAGGAAGAACAAGAGGAAAAACGAGTTCAACAAGCAACTGCAGCTGCAAGCACAAGCAAACAAGAGATGTCTGATGTCCAGTTGTTTGATTCTGTTCAAATAGAGACTGAGGTAGATATTACTAGCCTGTTTTGGATGCTCAGAAAGTTCCTTTGTGTTGTACAGTTTATGTGTGGACTTGTTTGTTTGCTGGTTACTTATTTTATACTTGCATATGCAGAAGGAGGCTCAGGCCACTACATCTGGAACTTCTGCCACCCATGGTCCAATTAAATTGTTCTGTCTTTTTTATGGTGATGACATTGAAAATGCATTTCCAGTTTCTGCTGACAAGAATGAAACCATTGGAGATCTCAAGCAAACCATCAAGGTGGAGCAGCCAGGAATGTTTGCTAATGTTAATGCAAAAGATCTTGTAATGTGGAGAGTTAATATTCCTGATACTGAGGATAATGAGAAAAAGATTGAGCAACTTCGAAACAATGAGAAAACCATTGAAGAGTTAGGTGGCATCAAGATAAAATATATGACAAAGCGAGTTGGAGAGATGTTTGGTACTCCCACTTCAGGATCCATCCACATTGTTGTCAAGTGTCACAGTAAGTAGTGTGATATTGTTATTGATTAATTCTTAGCCACTTGCTTGTGACATCAACTAATTAATTCACATGCCATCTGCCTTACATATCTATATCCAGGTGTTACCAGACCAGGTAACAACTTCATGACTCAGTGTTGAGGCATGGAGTAGAGCATAGCAAATTTGAAATTATCAGATGATGATTATGGCTAGCCAGTGCTTTTTCCTTTTCCTTTCCACACTATCTTATGCCTGTTTCCCCATTTCTTGTTTTAAATTTTTAGAGGATTCTTTCCAAGTCAGAGTCAAACGTATGAGAGAAGAAGGACTACGCATCAAAGGGAACTGGAGAAAAAGACCTGCAATGGAAATCTCTGTCACAAAGTCTTTTCAAGATCAGAAAGGTAATGACCATTTTGCTACCTATTTGCTTGTGTCATTTATTTCACTCACATATACAATGATTATAGAGGTTGCACGATTTAGTTATGGTGTACAGTCCTATGAGACTATTCTTCAAAGCAATCTCTTTTTTGTTGCACATATGAAATTGTTCATGGATCCACCAAGCCAATGCCTTTTCCTTTGTCGACCAAAACGTCATGGAAAAACACTCCTGTGCTCTCTGGCACAATGTTTCTATGACACAAGGAATGCACTTTATTTTGACAAAATGTTCCCTGGCATCAATTCTGATCTTTTCACCCCATGCCCTTGTTCTTTCATGGTGCTTTCACTGAATTTTTCTGCACTTCAACCAAATGACACTTCCTTGTGTGACTGTGGCTCTGAGTTTGAGCAGAATTTTCAAAACCAACTGTGAGGTGCTTTGATTATGTTCTGTGAATGTTATGAACTGGATTTTCCTGTTTCAGTGTCCAAAGATGTCATTACACTGTTTGTGGAATTGGTGGGTTTACTGGAGGTACTGAACAGCCCGGTAAGTGACATGAACTTAATTGGTATTAATATGTAAAGAATGCAAATCTAACTATCATGAAACAGATTATGATCATAGTTGATGAGTATGATTCTTCAGTCAACCCTGCTTTGCTGTTTCCAGAAGCAGAGCCATATCGAAAATATCTTCAACAACAAGGTTCTGTGTACTTCCGCTTTTTCACAGTACTCAAACAAGCCCTTGCAGTTCCCAGAAATCGTGCACTGATTGTTGGGGTTGCTCCTCTAGCCATTGCTGACTTCACTAGTGGATTTAATGTTGCCTTAGATATGACATGGAATTCACAATACCAGGATGTGTGTGGTATCTTGGTTGATGATATCCAGCCTGTTCTCCAGAGTATTGGACACAAGTATAACTGGGATGTGATGAAGACAAAAGAAGTCTCTGACATGTTGATTAATTTCTATGATGGCTACCATTTTGGTGGTGATTTAAGTGTTTTCAATGGTGGACAAATAGTCAATTGTTTGCAGCATCTCCTCCAGAAAGGCACATTCCCAGAAAGTCTGGTTGATATCAACACTAATCTCTCAGAGAGTGTGCTGCAATTTCTGTCAAAGGGTCAGAATGATAAATTTTATCTGCTTCTTCTACAACTCCTCACAAAGCCAGTCCCATTTAAGCTGTCCACAGCCTTTGTCATTAATGAGGTAAGGAAGGAATTGAATGATGGAAAGCCTAATACACTCCTCTCTTTGATGGTATACTATGGAGCACTGACAGTAGTTGGGGTTGATGAGGTAAGTAAGATATATGTTATGTGTACAGTGGTCATAATCATTGTCATAATAATAATGTAACCTTGGTGTTTCTGCAGCAAATATATGCCAAAATCCCCAATCGAGTGGCTCGTGAAGTGTTTGTTCAGCAATTGTTGCAAAACCTGCAGAAACTTAATTTAGGAGAACAAGCACAAGTTTCTGCTGCAGTGGGTTCATTTCTCGATGAGCTTGATGTGGCTCCTCTTGTCAAGCTGCTTTTGGATAGCTCACTGCTTCCCAAAGAGGATTATGGTGATGTTGTTCATTCTGTGGAGTCAACACTTAAAACCCGCTTTCAAGCTCTTATCCTGGCTGGCCTTGCTGAGGATGTGAGACATCAACTGATAAATGAATTCTGCTTTGACAAATCTGATGTCTTTCTTGGCCAAGCAGACACTGTCATGATTCCTCCCCATGCTTCAAGTTTAGACCCTGTGCTATTGATTGAATTCAAGAACTCCCACATCAGTGATTTGGAGGGTATGCCACCAAATTGGCAAAAGCAAGTTGAGAAGTCTCAAGAGTTTCTCGATTACAGTGAAAGTGAGCTTAAAGATCTGCGATTGAAGTTCTCTGGGTACAACCATTTCAGAACTATTGAAGAACAGTGGAATAATGCACACAAAGAACTGCTAACAAATGCAAAAAAGCTCAAAAATAATTTTTCTGGTAAAACAATTATTGGATTTGTGATATACCAAATTGGTCTTCACCGAATATTGTTTGAACGCTATGATAATCTGTAGATGCATAAACTGTTTGATTGAGATCCATCTTAAAATCTATTCATATAACTCCTATTTATACTAGGAAAGGAATATTTGGTTTTCTGTTAAAGAAACAATGATATTTCTGGTTGTGATGAGAAGTATATACCAAGAATGTGCTATTACTATTACCTGAAAGAAAAATAAAATTAGCAGTTGAATCAAAAATGATTTTAAAATATTCACCAGAAGAAATAATAATAAGTGCTCAAATTAAGTAGCAACAAGACAAAGGAAGAGGAAATAGAAAAGAGGTTGAAAAATTCCAATTGACTATGTTCTAACATGCACTATTGTTTGTGAAGCAACTGATGACTTTTATCAGCTTAATTGTCATCATATTATTAGCTCAAAGGCTCTTTTATCATTAAAAACCTTGAAGTGAAATTAGAAAGGATAAAATGTATTATTTGTCACAACAAACACCATTTTACAGATACTGATCATCAAGACATTTATAATACCGGAAACAATACAGATGCAAAAATATTTGATGAGCATGATAAACTTAAAAAACAAAAAAGAACAAGGACAGAACAAGAAAGTATGACTCTGAATTTACCTTGAGTTCAATTTGGAAATCATTAACAGTATCAAATATAAATAAATTGTCAAAACTGCTTATTAATATTGTTGTATGACGGCGGTGTTATTGTTATTGTTGTTATTAGGTATGATCGTATATTATTAAGCACGTTGCTGGGATTTCATCGATAATCGTTTGTACAACTGATTAAGTTCGACGCTGTAAACTTGAATAAGTTCAGCATATGCCGAAAGCTAGAAATTACCAGACTGAATTTCTACCATTAGAGAAGACATTAGAGGTCATAGTAAACGCCAGTTGAATATTTCCAATCGTAAGTTTATTAGTTGTTTTCCATCGTATTTATTCGACCCTATAAGTATTATTCCACCGTAAGAGTTATTCCATTATTCCGTTGTCAACCAAATCCTATAGTGGAAAATGTGCAGAAACTATTCGACCTTTGGTTGTTGATATATCTAAATTGCTACTGCGGTATAGCTATTCCCAAATCTAAATGGTCCATAGCTATTGCTAACATATTGATTACGTCACTAAATTTACGCCAGATATTTACACGTTTGTGTAATACAATGAGAATATCACCGGTCAAATTTGGACATAAAGGTGACCGAACGTAACAGCAACACGTTCTAATAATATTAATCGTAAATCGCTAATTAAATTCGTCGTATAACAATATTAATATAGGCAAAGGGAGTTGGAAAAGGCTTTGAATGTCTGTCTATACACAAATATTACAAGTTGATCCCACAAACTATATGGCACTGGCAAGGATCAAGTTAATAATGAACAATTTTGGAAAGCCCTGTTTGATATTGAGACAGCAATTGAAGTAAACAAAGTTTATTATTATTATAATGCTTGGTATTTAAGTTTAGTAGCACATGTAGGTTTAGTGAATAAGAAAGAAGTTGAATAAGATATCAGGCATATTAATATTATAATTAGGCATCTATTTGTGCAAAAACAAAAAAAGGAGCATTTAATGTAATTCATGAATATGTAAACAATTTGATGTGGAATGGTTAAAAATTCTTGTGAATAGTTGTCCTCATCAAGCAATACATAGTAATACAGTGACACCTCTATAAGTGCACGCTCTCCCGGGACTTGACATTGTGTACACTTCTGCACTTATAGGGAGGGTGTGCACTTATAGAACAACGAATAGAAAACCAGAAAACTCTTTATCAAAATTATACTATCACATCGAAGTCAGACTATACTTTAAGAAAAATATGTGTCAATGTTAGTTTGACGCATTGAGCTTGTTTTCCTGACTTCAGCAAACTCCTCAATATTGTAAAGAGGTATATATTTTTCCGCGTTGTCCTGTTGTAAAAGAAAGGCACGTACTATTTCCAAGCTAGCGATTGCTGTGCTAGCGCTATTAACAGGACTTTCCTTACTATCATCTATGTCGTCTACATCCGTAATTGCTTGATCAGTATCCTTAAAGAGATATACAAGTTCGTGGTCGTTGTCGGGAACTTCATAAATATTATTCTCTTCAGGAATGTCGAGCAACTATTTACGACAACTATTTATAGTAATAAACGTTTAGTGATGCAGATAATGGCTTACTAGTAAATGATTTCTGGTTACTATAGTGATAGTGGAGTCCGTTATACTTAATTAAGTATAGGAATAAAATTTGATCGAATCGTCCATTTTTTGCTACTTGTTCCTAATAAATTACAACTTAACATAACGTCAAGTTACTTTTATGGCCCTACTAATTAACTCACTATCAGCAACGGAATTTATTAGCATCGATGAGGATATAGTATATGATAAAGAAATAGCTATTAAAGAAATAATCGATACAGTAAGTTGTGTGGAAGAGGAAAGTAAAAAACTTAGTATTGAGAAGGTGTCTGTTCGTGAAGCGCTTGAATGTTTAACGTTGTTTCAGGATTTTACAAGTCAGAACGACTTAGATGTAGATGCAAGTTTTGTTTGAATTTGGGAAATTAAATTAAAAAAGAAAATTGTTCTTGTTGTGAAAAGCATTGAGCAGACAATTCTTGACGACTTTTTTATATTCGCGCCTTAAAAATAGTAGATTTTCTGTCACATATTATAATCGTAAATTATAAAAATATTACTATGCCTGTTTATGTTATTTCAGAAAAAGCAGCTCTAGTACTAGAAGCTGCACTTAATAAAAGACACACGAAATTATGTTATTTCAGGAAAAAGTAAAGCAACACCATTTAGAAGAATCACATCAAACGTAATAAAAAAAACCAGACTTTGCTTGAACAGAATCCAAACTAATCTCCATCAATAAGCATTTGCAAGAAATGCTTACAGTAGTGGTCATAAGTATCCTACTCCTCCTAATTCAGGACAGGAACGATAACACTTTTCCTGCCCATAGTGTATTACAAGCCATGTTTTTTATCTGTAAAATTTCGGTTCAATTGGATGTCTCCAGCAACTCTTCAAACCCCAAATATTTTACCTTGGGATATATCACATACCACATTCAAAATTTTCGCCATAAAGATCCAAAATTCGTATCTTAACACTTTTTTAACCAAATTTCGTAATCCTTTCTTTTTCTGCACCCATCAAAAGGCGTTCATATAATTTTAAGACTAATTATTGTGTAATCGCTATTACAAAATGGAGACAATTATAGGACATGATGATACTGATTATATTATCCGCGTTTATCGCCAAGTATAACAACGATTTCCTTCCAATGCGACTACACATCCAAAAACGCGTAAGTACTGATTTGACAAACAAAAATAGATTAAAACTTGTGGAATATGGATTTTTAAAGTTTATGTTCGAAATAAGCAATATGTTTTTTTCATATGTTATACAGTGTGTTATAAAAGTCTTTGGACAATCAGCAATAAAATTAAAGTCTCACAGTCTCTTCCGACCAATTTATGTTGATATCATAAGAGAACACATTTCTGAAGCTATAAGGTGCTTGGTAAGAAGTAGCAGCTCCAACAAAATCATGATTCTAGACATACAAGTAACATAGTCAAAGAATTCTTTTAAAAATAAGTTTCGACTATTATGGACTACCCTCTAACAGTCTTGATCTAAACCCTATTGAAACTTATTATGATATATAAATGGGATAATATTCTGCTAAATGTTATAAATTAATTAAATTGGGTCAGTACGACTGCTATTAATATTGCGGCCAATTTATTCTAATCATCGTTTCTTTATTAACATTAGTCCAAATGAAGAATTCTCACTGAAAATTTCTTTCTAGTTACATAAGGCGAATGAATACTAAGTTTAACTTTAAAAGACTGACTTTTCTGATTTTATCAGAGTCCTCAATGCACCGAACGCTTTCGCCCCATCCTTTTCCTTTAGCGATTGCACATAAGCAAAATAGAAATAAACCTTTTTCTCGGTTAAGAAGGCTTTTCGCGAATGTGGAGTTACAGGTGGTTTGGACTCTTGTGTCTGTCGAGTTGTGTTTAAAATATGGAATATGCTATATATTTCTGACAACGCCGCAAGCACATTGTCAACATCGGCCAACAATGTATTGATATCATTGAGTAAGATTAGAGTGAATTCGTGTGATTCCATATGTTTCTGAAGTACCAATAAAAAAGAGTCAGCTCGAATGAGACGCATAAAAAAATCGTGTCTGATACTAGCGAAATGATGCCGAACCTGCCGAGAAAGTTGTATGCTCGCAGTCAAAGCTTCAGAAACGGTTTCGTAGACAATAGCTTCATTCAATGCAAGCACAGGTGACAGGCTCCATATGAGATTGCATGTCTCATGCGCGTTTTCGGTTAATTCGCCATTCAAATACCGACAACTATAAGCGTAGGCATATCTGATATATATTTAAAGACATTGTAAACGACTTTGGATATGGATTGTGAGAATAGAAGTAAATATAAAAGCAAAGGATACAATACGTTCAAAAGATTGAAAATAATCTTTGGATTGGGTGGCTTGTTAGTCAATTCTTCAAGTTTCTTAGTGACTTTCATGATTTTTGGTAGCGATATGTCCTTGTCTACGGGCAAGCTCTCATCTAACTCTATGATCACTGGTTTTTGAACTGTTTCATCATTCAGACAAGATTGTTCCCACCATGGTTTCCATAAATGTATTTCCTGTAAAAGCACACTCGGTCTGTCTGATACAAGTTTTTCAAATTCTGTGCGCTCTTGATCTGTCAAATTATTCCAGATTGATTCATATGATGCTGATTCTAATATAGTAATCCATAGCAGAATAATCTTTGCATTAGTCAACGGTGTCTTTGTGTCTAAAACTTGCAAATTACTTAACAACGAAAGAAGAATTCTCACCTATGTCCACAGATCGAAATCTTTCAACAAAATCATTGGCATTAGTTTCTAATATATGAATAGGCAAGTCATCAAGATGTTTACACTGGATGAAAGAGCTGTCAATTCGTTTTCAAACCAAACTTACCCTCTTCTTCATCATCACTAATATCCTCCCGCCCTACCCTTCTTAAAAGCTCTAAAATCTTCTTCTTCTCTTCGTTGCTAACTCTCCGATTACTAATTTCTTGTAAGATGCTATCCTTGTAAAAAGACTCTGTGCACTGTAAATGACGCTGGGAATACAGAATGGCAAACGGAGAGTTGTTAAGATGTTACTCCTAGAAACAGAGCAAACGTTGTCTTCGTTACCAACCTCATTCTTGTAACATTCTAATGAACAATATCGCAAATTACATTTTGGGCAAGTGTACTTTGCGGTTTGCTTTCTGCAACTGCGGTTATACCAGTCTTTTCAATCAGTAAATCAATCAATTGTGACAATACATGAAAGATAAAGTCGTCGTATGATTAATTACATGCCACAAAATTGTGGATTTTGTTCGATCAAGCTCCCCTCAGAATCGTGGGTTACAATTTGCGTAGTCATGAGAAAAACAAAATCATAAAATTCCGTGATGATCGATCATCGGTAAATATACATTTGACGAATGGCCACAAACAGGCTAGACTTTGATGATAATAACAAAGGCAGTCTTCATTCACTGCTCACGCTAAATTCCATTAAAGAGTCTAGAGTTGTTGATGAGAAGGCTCTTGAAGAATTATTTGCTGAAAATGATAAAGACATAGCGGCTCTAGCACAGCAAACTCGACAGGCATTGGCAGAAGAATTTTCTGGTTACCAATATGTAGAAATTCAACCGAAACCAGGATTTGTAATAAAGACGCATACTGTAGCAAAAACCGACAAATATCCTGCGAGCATGAAAGTGTTTATAAATGTTTGTTATTCGGAAAAGATTACTGCTCCGATGCAAGTTCCCGAAGATGAGATTCAGAAAGCTGTCAAAGGAGAGGAATCTACTTACACTGTACCTATGGTTGTTAGCGAACTGAGAGAAGATAAAGATAAAGGTAATGTATACTCTAGTTTTGAAATAATATTTCAATTGTTGAAGAATCGGGGAAGTAATTTTGTTTACCTCCCAACACAGCTCAGAGGCCATGTCTCGTGTGTGATGCTGTTATTCACTTAAAGCCAATGAAAAGATCTAAGGAAGACGACAACTACAAAATATTTTTAACTGAATTGGCGCTTGCAATATTTGAAGAAAAGTTCAAAATGGAGTTAAGTCGAAGTATGTAATAACGAAGCTTGTATTTCAGTTACACGTATAAAAAAACCACTGACTGCAACTGTATAATCAATCAGGTTTGTCGTTTCCTAAATTATATTCTCAAGGACCATTGAATCCAAGAAGAGTGCCTATCCCTAAAGTGACAGAGGTAGCTTCAAAGAAACTTGACAAGTCGAATGCTACCCAAACACTTCCAAGACCAGACTTTAAGATAACTGAGAGTAAACAAAATAATACTGATACGGTCATTATGGCGATTCAGACACCATTGCAGGTACTAGTACGTGATTGTTAATATTATAAGGAAAGGTTTGGATGATATTTTCTCACTTGCAAATTAATTTATTAACTACAGGAGTCAATAGGAAATGCAACAGTTGACGTTGAATCTTTGCGAATAATCTTCCATTCGCCGGGGAAATATTATCTGGACGAAATACTTCCATTTCCTATCGATATAGAGTCAGCAAATGCTCGATTCATAAAACCCAAAAGAACATTAAAAATTAGAGCTAAAAGGTCAAGATAAGGACATACTAATTATGGAGATTAACTATAGTATGTGTAACATCGATGTGTCACATGTTGATATTTTTTTCCATGACCAAGCTCTTCTCCAAATACAAACACGAATACATTAATATTATTGCTAGGTTGCAAAAAGTAAACACGATGTCTGCTAAGTTACCGCAGGTATATAAGCAACAACCATCGACTTTAGTGTTCTATTGGAAATTAACTCTATTTTAACTAATTTTAAGAAACGGTACTATCGTCAACGTGCACATTCAAATCCTTTTTCAGATCATCAACTTGAATAGTAAAGATGCCTTGTTTCATTTTAGACTGAAATATTTCATCAATTGTGTATAATTACTTATAATGATCTATGTAGTCCATTAAGCCCTTCCCATATGGATTGGTCAAAGCATTATCCAGCATTCTTTCCTGCCGACAACCAGGATAGTGCAGACGCAAGGGGCAAAAAAAAAGTCGAATTTGCTGATCTTGGTTGCGGATATGGTGGATTACTTGTTGCACTATCACCACTCTATCCAAATACCCTCATGTTAGGTGCCTAAATTATTTCCTAAAAAACCCGGATCGGTCATTATTAGAATGATACTGAGTGACATTATTTTGTATCAGGGATGGAAATTCGTGTAAAAGTAGAAGAATATGTTTATGAGAGAATACAGGCATTGCGAAAACAGAATCCGAAGCAATATGAGAATATATCTATAATCAGAATGAACGCTATGAAATTCCTACCAAATTTCTTTGAAAAAGGACAGGTTGGTACAATACACATATATATAAACTAAACATGTAAAGGTAAAATATAATTAAAGAAAAAGACAAATTTGTTTCTTAATGCAGCTGTCCAAGTTATTCTTCCTATTTCCAGACCCACATTTCAAAAAGAAAAAACATAAAGCAAGAATCATATCGTAAGCGAAATTGATCTTATTTCCCAAATTGAAGTACAAGAGTTAATTTTTTTTCAATGCCTGGCATAAAATTTCAAATAAAATTCTTTTATAAAGACATGGACTTTTGGCAGAATATGCATATATTCTGCAAGAAGGAGGGATAATCTACACTATAACAGATGTCAGAGACCTACATGATTGGATGGTCAAGTGCCTTGATGAGCATCCTTTATTTGAAAGAATTTCTGATGAAGAGGCAGTAAGTAAATATATTGTGCAAAAAGAATAATATTAGATAAATTTATTAATCTTATTATTATTTAATTACAAAAGGAAAAGGATCCGGTCGTACCATATGTAAGAACTGCAACGGAAGAAGGAAAGAAAGTGGAAAGAAATAATGGAGATAAGTTCTTGGCATGTTACAGGAGAATCAAAGATGAAGAAGAACTAGTTTGATGAATCTGCTTGTAAGAACACACAAATACATGCGTTCGGTCAAATCACATGTACTAGAAGTCTGCGGGTTTCAACATTGTCGTGTACTAAACCATTTTTATTATGAATTTCTACATTCGAGAAAAAAAAAGTACCTTTTTTTTAACCGGATCTCATCATCACTTACATTGTGTATTCACAGTTTCTACTATTGACTGGAGTGGTTCGTCGACTACATTGCTTGCTTATATATTTTTATCAGCCGTGATTGGTTCAACATTTGCTGTTGGCTTCTCTGTATTATGAACCTCCTTATGTCTGGTCCGCGATGATTCCTTCTTTTTCCTTCCAGATTTTGTAGTGAAATACTAGAAGAAAAGTTTACTACCTTTTTAGCATATATAGGCTTGTTTTCTGGATATGCACCGGCATCTTCATACCTGCTCGCGAAATAGATAATGGCCAGGTTTTCTCGTGTCACTATTACCATCTGGTTTGCCCTTCTTTTGATCATTCATGACAGCAGTTAAACTATCCAAGGATTGAGCATTAACAACAGCATACTCCCCCGATACGTTATCCTTGAACTTTTCCATGGTTATCAATCTGCGACTCCATGACCCAAAGTTTTGCTCACTGTTCGAGATCAGCCTCAGACACGGGTGAGATGGAACGTCCGAGTCTGAATATCTAAAATGGTACTGAATTAATACACGTGACTTTAACAAATCAATTTAGACCGGATTAACTCACTCGTCTACTATGGTTGGCAGCCAATATACTAGCCGACCACCGATAACTAAGAATTTTGCAGCAAACTCTATGAGATCGGTAAGAACTTGTGACATTTCATATGGCTTCTTTGGTGGAACATAATCGTCGTCTCTTGATTAATTAATTGGATAATGTTATTAAACCAATATTGACATTAAATCGACATACTGTCCGTTTAAAGTTACATACACCATCGGAGAACTTCCTTCGAGCAGCCTTGTCGGTTTCTTTGTCGGATCCTTCCTACCTAGAGTCTTTGCGCCAGCTCTTACACCATATGGAGCTAAAGATGTAGAATATTAATAAAATTATTGATTCATATTCAACATTTATGTCTACTTACGATCAGTCACGATGGCGTCAAACCACGGTTCCTCTCTAAATGGATGATGACAAATGTCAAACACCAATGTATCAAGGACTCTTCCTTCCACCCGATATTGCTCGATATTAGATTGAATAGATCTATTTTCTGACACAATATGGATGTGCATATATTAGTATATAATCCTGCTACTTTCTTGTGCATTAAGAAGGATTCAGAAGATTAAATATTTACTTTGACCGCGTATTTGTCGTCCATCAATATCAGATCCGAGAGTCAGAGCACCAAAATGTGCACATGTGACTAAAAAGCTACCAGTACCCACAAATGGGTCATATATTAGTTTATTAGGAGCTGCCTATAATAGAACGTGTTAGTACAAATCATAACAAGAAAGCATTATTATCAAGATCGCATACCAACGCCTGGTTTGCCATGATTAAAGATAACTCAGCATCCATGGTAGTATTTCCAATATATTTTCTCTTTTTCACATTGAACTTTTGGATAAGTTCACGATTTCCTGATCCAATCTAGTCAATAATTGCATTATTACATATGTACCGATAATATCACAAAGTCCAGTTATGTTTTCCGTACTTACCAATCTTCCAAAATATATATAACGTGGTATTGAAGGCGGTAAAGGAGCATGTGGATCCATACCATAATCTTCTAAAACACCAAACTGGATCTCAGGACTGTTCAGATCTATTGGACCTTTGAATCCTAAATAAGCAAAAGAGTCGATAATATCCAATTGATAGTTGGCCGAACATGTAGATCCAAATGCCGAGACAATGAATTTAAAGGAATTCCATTCGTATGTGGGCTAATGATATCCGACGAAATTCATGTGAGGGAAAAAAAAAAGATATACACAGTACGCAAGAAAAAGCGATTAATTTACCCATTGTTCGGGATGAGCTTTCACTTGAGAATGAACTTCTTCATATGTGGAACCGGATCCCCAAAGCTCAAAGATATTTCTATAAATTTTAATAATATTGGCACGTTGACTAAAATTTAGAGAAATTGAGAACTTGATGCATAATATCATACTTGATCAATATAGCCCGTTTGACAAGACGCGCTGCTTGTTCTTCAGTTTCGGTTTTGACAATAAGAAAAGGACACTAAGAAGGTTAGATTTATCTGTTCGATGAACTCAAGTGCGTTCATGTATAACTTACATTCTTTTTATATGTATTCACGTCATATGAAAGCGCAATGTTCTCTATTTTGGCCAGAGACTCGAGTTCCGGGATACGGAATTCCTCATGGGCTAATTTAAATTTGGTCAACAATAGTTGTCAAATTTGAGAATATAACATTCGAGATGGGGTTTATATCTTACATTGAGCAAATTGAATAAGATAAGTTGACATTTCAAGTAATAAACTACAATATGCAGTTAAGCCAAATAATTTTTGCTTTACATTTAGGCGAATGGTAACACATGTTCACGTGAAACTATAATCCAATCATATCAATCATAAGATACTATAGAATTTATTAATCAATTGGTAGGTCAAGCATAACTTTACTTGTTATCTGAATCTTTCTTTCGTTTGCTTTTATGTGAAAGAAAAGGCTGATTGAAGACCTCTGTCAATCTTTTCACCTGAAATAAACGCACAGAACCCGTTATAATGAGGCAACCGCGATCTTCGATGAGACAGCAAAGAGTCTCCTACCTTGTACTCGCCAAATCCAGGACACTGTGCAACATCCTCTTCGGATGCAGCCATAATTCGCTTCAACGAACCGAACGTAGATACCAAAGTAACAACGTCGGTCTTGTTCACAGATCTCACCTGAGTCAAGCAATGTGTCAACTTTGCAAAATAGTCATTCTCCACTCTCTCCATAATCAGATCTGGCGGTTTATGCTCAAACGCTTTATACGTCTCCAGATATCTTCCAGCTTCTTCTTGACTCCAGGCTAGCATCATAGCAAAGTTGTTTGTTATACACGTCTTTGTAAGTTCGCGAATGGCTTCTTGATGATTATCGATATCGACAAGAACAAGTAATATGCGGAGTTGAAACTGATGGGCGAGCTTTTGGATGCGTGTATAAACGTATTCGGGATGGAGGCGATGATAGCGGAGACTGAGAAAAAGAGCGCACGTTGTCGCACCTAGAACGTAGTCAGGGACTATCTCGCCGTATTCCCATGGTACGTTACGGATATGTTGAAGCAGAGGGTTACCTCTCTGTTAACGAAAATGCACATAGAATCAAAAGACGAAAGGATAAGAATTCATATCTTTTAATAAGACAAGCACTTTCTTCACTGATCCGACAGTTTATATAGCAAATTCTTTGCAAATCGTACCTGACATCCATTAACAACAATTGCATTCGAACTGGCCACTCTCTTTCCCAATTCTCTTCCATTTCCTGCGGTGTTTCTATCGTCAATCAAACCACCCTTCTCTAACGCATTCTTGGCAGACGTGGTAATATGCTCAAACCGTACAGGACCTAATAATATTCCGCCAAACCATCTCGATACTACAACTGCTGCATTCTTCACGTCCAGGTTTCTTATAAAAGTTAACAGTTTGTTCCCAGCGAATTGTTCCCCATCATCGTCACAATCTTCCAAAACAGATCCATCCGTGTTGACAACTCGGTATGCGAGTATGTTGTGCGTAGCACCCTTATCGGATGATTTTATTTTCTTGTGAAAAGAGAGAGCTTCTTGTTTCGAAATTACACGTGTCGCGTGACCAGTGAAGAGGCTTTTACGGTCCTTTATTATGTCACTGTGGTAAATTGTCAGAGTCGAGGACTGGTTCGGTGACGAGGATGATGGTGTATCCGACATAAATCTGGTTATTATTATGTTTGTTGCTGATCATTTACTATTACTATATTAATATGCAATATTTGTATGCTGCGGATACAATAGCAAGACACTACTATTACTATTACTATATTAATTAATATATTATCGTTATTGGAATCCTCATGCATAAATAAAATAGGCAGGTTCAAGTAACAACCACGAGCATAGTAGATACATAGGCGATAAAGCATATTTCGAATATTTATTTTAATAGTTCACAGTATTTACTAATAGCAATAAAACCCAGATTCAAAATAGTCTGAGCATCTTGCATACAAACAACCCAGAAACAATAGCTACATATCCAATTAAAATTTTCTTTATCATTTTACTTAACTGATACGTTAACGCTTTGTAAATTGTGAACATTCTTTTTCTCAGATCACTCGAGGAATCGACAGTGATTATTTTACGTTCTTCTTTCATCACCTCCGTCCCACTTATTCTATTTAATCTTCTCACAGTCACCAAGTTTTCTTTAGGTTCACTCTTGAATATCGCCATCCGTTCCGAGGCCGTCTCGTCCCCAAGTATTGCCTGAAAATAGACTAGATCTATTAACAACACCATGATCCCCAAGAAATGACATTGTTTTGTCGTAGATAAAGCAGAACGCTTTATAGCTCAGACGTGCAATTGTAACCCAAAACGCGATAAAGAGTGATGCGAAGAAGGCAAACGCTGCAAATGGCCCAAGGAGAAGGAATCCGGAACCGACAAGGAAGCAGTTGGTTATCGTCCAAATAACAATACCTATTTATATGCACAATGTATAACAGTCAATTCATCATCCAATTTTTTTTTTTAATCTCGACTTGTACTTACCAGCAGCACTAGTGACAAGCAAACTACCAGCACTCCATGAAAGCCAAATTAACACGGGTACGACAAACAGTAAAGAAAAGGCAGTCGTAAAATCGGACAACAACTGGTATCTTCTTGCTCGTTCGTATGTATGCTTGGTAAATCGTTGAAACCATGAAGGAGTTTTCTGAAATGCCAACTCGGCGCGCTTCCTCGTGCGTTCAACAATGGGGTTGATGGTTTGCTTTGTTTTCCTGGTCTTTTCTGACAACATTTCTGGAACATCGCGAGACAGTTGATCCATGGTTGATTGCATCGAATAGGCTTGTGTAATAGATTTAAAACTGTGGAAACAGAATTAATCGGTCGGTTGGGTGTTATATAGCAGTTGTCGGAGGAGAATGATGATGATATCTTGCAGTTTTCGTGATTCTCTCTTTGATTTGTTTTCGTAGTGATGTGAATTTATTGTCGGAAATCATTTGATATGACGTAAATATGAGGCTGATGATAACCATGAGCCAATTTGTGTGTGTCATCGGTTGTAATGGGCAACTGTTAATACCTCCCAAATATAGTTAAGCTTTAGTCACCAGTGTGATATCACATTCCAAAATAAGTCATCAACAGTAC
Organism: Paraglomus brasilianum; assembly: GCA_910592345.1. NCBI lineage: Eukaryota > Fungi > Glomeromycota > Glomeromycetes > Paraglomerales > Paraglomeraceae > Paraglomus > Paraglomus brasilianum. The sequence continues at coordinate 51,964 of CAJVPI010000042.1, forward strand.
AAAAACAAACACGTAATTTCCATATGCACATTCATTCATACCGACGTGTCGGATACTAATGATTTGAAACTCACCAGAGACAGGCATTAGTAGCAGTTTCAATTACGACGATATTTATCCAATACAGAGTGAATGAATCCTCACAGTAATTTTGTCACATGAAAAAACGGTATGTAATGTGATGACGGTTCGTTGAATGTCTTGTTTGTTTGTGGATTTAGCGGCAGTAAGACAATGTCAGTATAAAGAAGACGCCACGATTAATTACATATGCGCGCTCGATAAATATAAGGCTTTTATGTAATATGACCAATCCCGCCAGCTTTTAAACTCTTCGTGGCATTAAGGATTATTTAAATATTCCCATTCCTTGATGCTATTGGAAAGGCTTGTCTTTGAGATTTGGCAAACTCAATTATTTTCCTATCCCGCTTATTCGTTAGAATTTGCATTATGTTCTCTGGGCACTGTACGCTGTAAATTTGATGCCCGCCCTCAAATTTAAAACGTACCGAGCAAAGCAACGATAAACTCAGAAGCCGGCGTTAGTAAGTTTGGGTTAACATTATTAATACATTACATCTGATGATATAAAGGTTACTTACTTTAAAGTCCGAATCATCGTTATATCATGGAGGAAGAAGTACTAACCAAATAAGGCTAACATATATGATGTCCTAATTATAGAAACCGCGCAAGCCGTAGTTGAATAGTAATAGGTTACACACGTAAAAATATAAGAAATGACAGCGGAAACCCTGACAGATTTGGCAAATAGGTAAGTTAAAGAGGAGATAGGCTCTTGCAAATGAAGTGGGAAGATTTCTTTAGTGTTTGGATAAATTATACATGTCATATAATAAGATTAAAAGAAAACAATTATTTAGATTCTTTGCTTTAAATTTCTTCAACTTTTCGTTTCTTTCTTGGTTCACCATAAGTTGGTGTTAATGCTCGTTTATTGGATTCTATTTTTTGTTATTCTTCTTGATAAATTTCATAAGCGATTTTTTTTTCTTTATCTATAGACGTTCCTCGATCGAGAATTTTGATGCCATTCGTATGATCAATTTTTTCTCCTTGAGCTTCCTTTAAAATGCTTCTAATTTTTGGGTTCCATGGTGGATTTAATGTAAATTAGTTTCATATTTATATTTTATATAGAGATAATCCTATATTACGCATATTTAATATGTAATTTTTAGATAGTAATAGAAGTTTGCTACATAAAATTTGTGTACAGGTTATCGCTGTGATAATCAAAATGTTGTTAGGCGAATTAATTAACTTTCAGCCTCTCATTTATGTCACATAATGAAATGTTCACTTAATGTCTGTACTTCTGGATAGGCTTTATTATTATTGGCAGATAAGAAAATGCAACTACAGATAATTCAACCGCTGGTTACGGAACATTTTTTGACATTTATTATTATTCTATTGTAAGTAACTGACGATAATTCGACTTGTACGTTAATTCGATCGATAACCTCGGAACGCAAGCGGTCGAATTATAGGCAGTTGACTGTACCATTTCACTCATACTCACACACACACACTTTCCATCTCACTTGCAACCACCTTCTCTTCGAGTAACAGAGAGACAAGACTAAAAGATGAACGATTAAAGCCAGGGAAACGTTGTATGATGCCCAAGCAGTTATAATATTTTTTGCGTCACTAAATTAATATGACTATGACGTGATTTTTGAGATTATGAACCGCGATACTCGCAACGATTAGGTAATAGAAAATCGGTCATGTGGATTTCAGCATAGCCGTGACATATATTATTGAAATAGTATTAGGCCACTCAACCAATACATGTTAGACTTGTCTACTTTATGTTTCTTCGATTTTTCGCGTCATCATAAATTTGTGTTAATACTCGCTCATCCCGGTAAATCCGCAATATCAGTATATCTTTGCATGCTCTTGACATGAAAAGGTCATATTTATCGAGTAACTTCATTCGGAGCATTAAATTACAGCATAACAGCCTTTATTGTGAATTTCCTGCCATCTGAATCTTTAGTGATGTTTCTGTTCGAATCGTATTCCACCTAAAATTCAATTCATCAATTAACGTAATAGCTGACTGAACGCAAAAAAACAAAAAACAAAACCGAATGTGACATCAAATCAAGTGCTTACAGTATCCGCATGCGTGTGCTCCAGGTTTATCCTGCAAAGCATTAGATAAATACAAAATCATTAACACAAACAAACAAACAATTACATACCAAATTTATATAAACTCTCGGATGACCCAAACTTCCGCCGTCTACGATTGAATCAAGATTAGACATTAAAAGCGTAAATAATTGCAACGGCTCTTATATATCAATTACCTCCATCGCAAACAGCGGATCGTCCCTCAACATAATGAATTGGCTCCTCCGCGATCAACTCAATTGCGGCTACTGGACGAGGCTATGTTTGATAAAGTAAATGATAATTAACAATTGACCGCTCGCTCAGCATCAGAACATGAAAGAAAGCACCAACCTGGACTTCGAGATCAGTTTGCTCAAACCTCGGCCCAACCAAAGCGTCTGTTCGTTCTCTTTGACTACGAGACCATGGCTCAGCTCGATCCGGTGCTTGCTTGAACACTTCGGCGTCTGTGGAGACAGGTGGAGGCGACTTTACCGGCACATCACTTCCTGAAGAAGACGAATATTTCCGAAAGGAAGAAACAAGAGGAAGGGGTCTCTGGGCAAAAACACTCCTCTGTCCTGAGAGCGACAGGGATCTTGCCAGAAAGGAACGAGTGTTCATTGCGATTTCAAAGAATACAGAGAGGATATTCGAAAATTTGTTCAAGTTATTGTTACACTAGTTACCAAGTTTGGTTACGGTACTATTTAAATTCTTCTAGCCGAGATGCCAACTCGGTAAGAGCTTTTGTAAAGATTCAGTAATACCTTCAACCTAGCGGTGAAGATTACTCATATTGGGGGAAAAGTCTTTCTGAGATCACTCTGTCAGGCTGAGGACTGGGCTCAGATCATACAACAGCATCTTTATTTAATCGTTTTGTGGGGTTGCTTCTATTTGACATGCCAGAGTTCAATTATTTTCTTGTGGATCAACCGGTTTACTCTTGCAAAAATATGCATTTTTCTGGGACTGTTAATGGTAATGTGGAATGTGAAGCTTTACGCTCAATCACGTGCAAGAGTCAACCTTCCCCGCTAAATCAATGCGTATTTTAGGAGATAATGAATAATTTTGCCGCAGCGTGCCCTTGATGTTACACAATAAATACTTAATTATCAAATGTGTTTGTCATTTTCAATCCTCTATTTTCCCAAATGTCACTAAGCAACAATTATGACTTCTCTCTTACCGGAGAATGTCTGATCAAAATGTGCGAAGATGCTTACCTTGCCGGATACCATTCGATAACACTAGTTCTGCATCCTACGACCAAGGTTACAGTAAATACTAGCGAGGATATGCTTGAAAATGGCTTGGAATATGTCCATGTAATACATAATTCAAATCCAATGATAACAACAAGTAGCGATAGACTTTCAGACGAGATTGAATCCGACGATTCGAATGAATCTGATATTACCCAAGGGACAGAATCGCTCAAAGATGAAAAGACTTTTTCAGAGAAAAAATCAGGTACAAATCTTTTGTTCTAAGATGCAAGTTCTGCTAAGTTGTCGATACATTCGGGGTAAACCATACTAATTCTATGTAACGACCGATGATAGAACCATCCGAGTCTAGTCCCCTAAAAATCACCGATATTCTCTTTCTACAACGAAAGGAACAAAAAGAAATTGCAGAACTTTTAACAGATATTCACTCACCCACTAATCAAGCCCCGAGATACAAAGTATCGGAAAGGATTCCAGTCGATCTGCTCAAAGATAAACTGAAAAGAGAATACACATTGACCATGATGCAAACAAGAAATTTTGCACTGGGTGGTCGGAAACCAAAATTATCAACTGATAAAGACATGAAAGCTTATATAAAAGGATTGAAAGCCGCTTATAGATTAGGGGCGGTTTTTGCATTTGCTTTAAGTCATCCAGAACGCATTACTTGGGACGAAATAGTTGAAGCTACGTCTGCACCACCTGACAAATTGCAAAAAGCGATCAAATTCGCAATACGTATTTATGAATTGTTCAAGATTCTAGGCAACGAGGCATTTAACAAGGCTCAGAATATGAGTCTCAACTTTATGAACAGACTAGACGATGAAGAATACAGCGTCTTAATCGAATGCTTAAAAAGCATCAAGAAAACCAAATAATATACACCCGGTTATGGTAAAAAAAGAAAAGACAGTATTGGCAGATAAATACAGGTTAGTGGTTTCTTTGACTGAAAAAAAAAAAAAAAAACTCTCCCACTTTTTTGAATGAGAATGTTTAGATGTTATTTATGACAATCTTACAATGTTTTCCTTTTATATTCACACCTACGATATGAACTGCTCCATAATTCATTACCAATAAATGCTTCTTCAATAGTAAATAGAATTTATTCACAGAACATGTTTCTCGCTTACAACCCAACCCAACCCCTTTTTCTTTATACGGCGGCATGAGGTCAAAACGCCAGTTTATTCACAATGTGGGGACCCGCGATATCACACACGGAGACTGACTGTTTGCATAAGTTAGCATAATTATAGGTGATGATGCGAGAGTCTCACTGTTAATTTTGTACACCAATGCATATAAATAAGTCCCACACCAACAGCTCTTGAAAGCTCACCGGTAAAGTCTGCTTCTCTTTGATCAATGATTATACCAAGCATATTACTCGTTCGACCCTCGCGTTCATGTAATGGCTTTCGTATCGGCTCACAATGTTTATTTGTTCAGACCCCATTATATTCGAGTGCGAGGCTTCTTTTCTGATACTTTGTCAGTTCTGCAATTGCGGCATTATCCGCAGTAGGTACTTCGAACCCAACTGGTCATAGTATTCTAAACCGGATTATATTATTGTTCGACACGAGCTATGTTCTCAAATTCTACTGGAATACCTTAATAGGAAACTTTCAATCCTGGTCTTCACTGACGCAGCCGTAAGTACTTTACTCATATTCAGTGCTTTCTCCTCAAATTGGTAGATATACTCCTGTGATCTTTCGATATTCTTGGCGCGCAACAACAATTGTGATCTGAAATTATACAAGGCCGTAAGGTGCCATGACAGAGAGGGGAAAGCACTTTCCTACTGAAAAGAAGCGAGCGACAGAATGCCCGATTCCGATATCGTTGCCTTTTACTAGTCGCATCCATAGTGTGATAATTAATAATAGACACACAAAGATCCCTGAAATAATATGTATATACCAAGGACCCCGGAAGTTTGCAGGAAGGGCAAATCGGCACTTAGAATAAACACATACTCTATCCCTCGTGAATCAAATTGTACAGGGGGTGAACCTGTCTACCGCTCACAATGCGTTTGCTAACGTTTGATTAAAAAAATATATAGCACGTAACGGTGAACTGATAACTCGAATATCTTAATTCAATTACGTCTGTACATCTCGCGATATGGATCATTTAATGGGAGCGTTGTGTAATTTGGAACCGTTGCAAGAAAAAAGAAAAGGACAAATAAACCAAGTTTGATTAGGAAGATTCTCTCGAGAAAAGCAAAAGCTACGTTACCATGAGAAAAGACGAGAATCTCGCTTAGATAATTGGTCTTTAGTTTATGCCTTTTCTTAATCGTCGGATAAATACATCTTGACGGTAACATCGTATTATCAAATTATTAGTAATTATTGCCTACAAGAATCTGTTGTAGCCATTTAAAGGAAAAATCCGGCTCACAGAAGAGTCATAGCACCCCCTCATCAAATACTTCTTTGCAGGTGTAATTGTGCTTCCCAGCCATATGAACGGTTTTCTCGTCGGAAAATTCATACTATGTACAATAAATAAAACTATTCATGGCGGAGCTGGATTCTTTTTCGCTATTACTTGGAATACCTCATAATCATCAATAGCGAACGCTTCCTTGTTCTTTCGAATGGGCCTTTCATACGACATCCTCTTGGCTGTACAAATAAAATTGTCCTTAGCACTCTCCTTCATCTGCAAATCACTTATCCCAAAAGACGGTCCAAACGAAGGCATGCTATGCACAGCTCTTGTGACTTCTTGTACTCGACTAACTAGTACATTCTGCAAAGTGTCGTCACAAAACGAAAATAGAAAGCTGTCAGATGTTTCCTGCCACTCGTCAAAACCTTGTTTTTTCCATGGAAGAGGATTATAACCGCCAAGTATTTCGAAGGAATCGCGGACCTTTATTATGGTAACGGTATGTGACTGGGCATCGCATCTGTCATGAAAAATGGTGGTAGAAAATCCATCACGACTGCCTCTGAGAAATAACCGAAATTCATAAGGAATCCCAGCGGAAGTATATGGAGTAAAGCCACTGGTTGAGATGTTCTCATCTTTACGATCGATCCAAGAAGAAATGAGTGCTGCATGTCGCCAATCGATGATACTTGATTTCGTTCTCGCGGGAGCAAGCCGAGCTGACGTTAATTGGTTACCGGGAACGAGGTAGTAATGAAGTAAATCCTCGTATTGATCCGTTGGGAGTATCCGTCGAAATGGCTTGACCTTGTTATAAAAGTCTATAGAGTGCATCTGGGAGAAATTAATCAAAGGAACAATTTTATAGAGAGCAGTTCGAAGAACCGTAAAGTCCGAATGTGTCCATTTGCTTATATCTCTTTCCAAATTATGCGTTTGTGAAATCCCCCATCGTAGCATATGATCCCAGATATCGACTTCATCCATTCTAATATCGCTGCGTTTCAGTAACAATAAAAGAACTCTTTCGTCGATATCAAGAAAGTCGTTGGCTTTAAAAACGAGCTCGGGAAATTCCTGCACTATTTGATCACAGTAAGCTTGAAGTTTCTTGAAACTGTCATTGAACGCGGCTGTACGATAAACAAGAGCGAAATTCTTTTTGAGCCATTCATCATTGTTGCTTCGAAGATGGTCCTGAATACAATCGCACAGTTCAGGAAGACATAATTCTTCGGCTGCTATTAGAATATCGAGGATTGTCGCGTTATCCTTTACCAAATCAAAAGACATCCTTCCATTGTAAATGTATCTGTATGTGAACGATTGAGTTAGTAGTAACCGATCGATCGAAAAGATTTTAGCATATTTTTAGGCAATCCCCTCTTAAAAACGGACCTTAAAATAATTTTAAAAACGTCAGGTGATATACTGGGCTTTTTTAATACTATAAGATTATCTTTTTTCTTGGCCCATTCGCTTGACAATGCTTGACGAAAAAATGATGATCGAGCCCTTAATACGACTGAATGCGCTCCCAAGACTTTCATCTCTGATTCTTTTCCAGCATATATCGCAACATTATAATCGTCTGCATCATCAAGAAGGACATCAAAGTCCCGAGATAAGATGTCAATAAGTTCAATGTCAGACATTGCTTTATCAAAAAGTTGGGGGGCGAAGGACGATTGCTGGCTGGCTTATACATCATGCATAGGCGTAAAAGTTGCCATTTTCAGGTAGATATTAATTATACTAATACTGACAAATTTCAGGGGTTAACTCGTTAAGCCACAAAGGGTAGTTATATAAACGCTTATTATTATTGTCACTTGCCGCTTTTATCAACATCTGAAAGCTAATTCGCTTGCTATTCTGGGAATATTTTCTCCACTCACCCCCACAAATGCCTCTAATTCAGTAATGGCACTTGTTTTGCTTATGGGAACTGTTGGCCATTCTCATGAAGAAGCAGCGTTTGTGAGAAGGTTGCTGCCAACAATTTCTACAAAATATTCAGTGCGACAAATTGCATGTGTAAATTGCATGTGTAAACAAGTCTTGTTGACAACGAGCATGGTACACCATACTAATACTGTCGTAATTGAGAGATTTATTGGATGGCATACGCGAAGCAAAGACTTGTGGAGCCTTTGAAACAAAAAGGTCTTGGCGAGAAACTCTTAACGAAAGGCTGCAGGAAGAAATAAAGGGATTTAATGTCATAAGCGGCGATGGGTTACTAATACTAATTATAATTAACTTGAGCGTTAATTTGTCTGTAAAAAGAGAAAGATAACTGATATATAATATTATAATATACTAGATGGCGTGTTACTTATCTGTGCTGCATATTCATTGGCTGAGACGTATACGTACTTACATTCTAGGTGTATTATTAATTTTAAGTCTTACAATTTAACGCAAACATGCATAATTAACGTGATTGTCAATAACATTGGATTAATAGTGATCTGTTAACTTTAAAGACTTATTTATTAGGAACGTCTGAATAAATTCCAAGACTATCAAAAGAATATTGCTTTAAATTATTAAGCGCATACTCTTGCTTGGCGCCTGCGAATGCAGCTACGCTTTACACAAACGCTTTCCCACGCATTAGCTAGATTTTAGCTGCGTATGCAATTATTGAAAGATAAAATTGCTGGGGTTTCCGAGCTTTTTAGAACATAGCAAATCCGGATTTATTGAAGATAACTAAAAATTTTAGCCGCTTATTATTTAGTAAAAGCACATTTAAGAGAAGAGAAAAAAAAGAAAAAGGATTTAGGAATATTATAAATGTCTCGCTGATATTTTGGTTTATGACTATTGAGTTGAATTATTTAATTTTTCTAAGTTTGTTAGACTAGTAGGTTGCATATTTTGATCATATTTATGAAATTTACATGGTTTGTGTTAAAAAGAATGGTTTTATAATTGTGTGACATAACGTTAACAGCTTAAATTTTTGTTTTGTATATTTGTTTGAAAACGCCTTCTTGCAAGAACATGTATAACCGAGTAATATGGAAGCTTAATTAGCGTTGGGGGTTGTTTTTTGTTGTTTTGTTGTTATTTTTGTCAAATCTCAAGAAAATAAATGTTCATATTATTGCCTCCATTACGAAAACGAAAGGATCTATGTGCCATTCTCTGAAAATGTCGTACTTTTTTTCTTTCGCAATTATTTAGCGCACGGGTAAAATTTGGCATCATGACCAGGTAAGTGTTAAAACCATTTGCTCAATAGTTTCTGCCGTTTTCTTTTTCTCATTTTGATTTGTTCTTATGAGGAGGCTGTGGAGGACTTGGTTATCTTGCCTAATGACTGTCGAACTAGCGTTCCTTCTTATATAGAAATTACCCAGCCCCCTAATTTGCATTATTTAGTCTAAATTTATCACACTCTTGCAAGAAGGTAAGATTGAAACACGGACTACCACTTGCGTCAATGTTTCGTCCCATTGAAACAATAAAAGCGTCATCCATGCAAAGTTTTTCTGCGGTGTTATGCCTCATTTCGATATTACTTACGTTTCTTGCAACCCACATTTGTTACCCAAATCAATTTATGACAAGACAAAGAGCTTAGTCATTGGCACCTGACCTCATGTATTTTTGTATCAGAAACTATACGAATCCATACTAAATAATAACTACACTCCCCACAAAAGTTTTCAACAGGCCTTGAAATTTATAGTAAACCATATAAAAAATCTTTTTATTATTATATGTAGTCTGCATATGTAAGTAGCAACTACTTATGTATCATTATGAAGCAGCACTTTTCGAACAATTAAAATGTATTATCAGTACAAATATTATGTTTTCGTATACACTAACACTTCATCAAACTACAACTATACAACAATTTAGACAAATAGACCAAGGAGATAATCCCATTTCCATGGCTGATGGATATCATTCCGAACGATCTTATTCTTTAGCCTGGTATTTGGAGGTAATGGTGATACCAGTGTAGATCGTAAATGTCCTTTGCGATTATCAGTGATTCGTTAGACAATCAAGGAGAAGGGTTGTTTAGGACAATGACTGAGTGGCATCAACCGCGCGTCTAGATTTCCACAACTTCGGTAGTAGGAGTTGTTTCATATTCAGACATTTATAAATAAACTTGATATACAGGGATTGGGGTCTAATAAGTGAGTTAATGACGAGTCTGTAACCATATGGGATAAATGTTTAGATAAACTAGAACCTTAATTAGTAACTGATCGAATATTGTAATACTGCCCCTTGTCTGTATGTACAACTTACGCTAATTGCGCAATCAGTAAATTGACGAATATATTACCTTCATACCCTTTTCTCTTATTCAATGCGCTCAACCATGCATGCTAATCTTGTACAACCAACAAATATGTCATTAATGGACGCAGTGTATCTATTCGTTAAGACGATTGGATGTCCCAATGCAGAACAAAGGTGGACATTCAGCTAACTATACGTAGTACCGATCGAAGCATAACAAAGCTTACTAGGTATTCGGGTTGGGTTCAGTTTGATATTCAATTCTCAACAATTTCCACTCCTCTGAAAATATTACAGAGCCATGATGTGTTTCGACTTGATTAAGCAACTTTATGAGATAAATAACTTGGCTTTCATAATTGCAAGTAACCTCCTTTGTTGCATGACCCTTTTGTTTGCTCTTCATATCTAGCAGCAATTTCTTTCTTTCTTGGACAGGTACTGTATTTGCAATTAAATATAGAGGTTTTATTTCGTAGTGCTATCATATTAATATACAGACGATAGAATTTTAAACGGCTGGCCGACGATGCCTCTGCCGCTTTAACTTTTTTCAATTTCATGCTTTAATCCGCTTCTGTCATTCGGTCGCTTTTTCCGCAAAAGAAAGAAAGAAGCAAGGTTAGTTATAGAACTTAAATCATTATCCTGATTACTATCCGCATACTCATTATTCAATCTAATCATACTACCCGATTTTAATCAACGTCCTAATACTAACTCACGTTTGCATAATTTGTCTAATCTTCCCATATTTCCCCATCGCTTGCTCTACGGTGTCTCTTTACTCATCCACAGATTCTCTTCCGACACTTGGCGGATTATGGGAGTAGCCATAATATGGTCAATTGGTCACAATTTTTACTGACTATAAATAATATAGATCCTCTGGAAAGGACAGGTTGGGGATTAGGACTATTCATGAGATAATTCATCGTCCTTTTCCTTGGGAGGTGCAGGATTTCGAACGGCAGAAAGACTTCAGACCCCTTAGAGATGATCGTAAACAAATTACAAGGGTAGATGGAAACGAGCTAAATTGTCGAACACACTAATATGACACGTTTCGCAAGAAATATATTAAATTACTTAGGGGGACATTTAGCAGTAAGCTGACCATCAAGTCACCCAGAGTTTTATAAAACAATAGGATTCACGTCTCTCACACTCCTTCACTCACTATTTGTTATACATACCATTTGAAATCAAAACATGCATCTATTTAACTAGAATTATCAACCTTATCCAAAAATATCGGATTACTTTCACGATGCGATAAATCCCAATATTCCAACGGCTTTAATTTCATCAGATACATAAGATCTGCTATTTCAAAAATAATCTTGTTTTGCATATGGATCTTCTGTTTTTCCTGTCGTGCCGACGGTCACAGAGGAGAGCGGATAACTATCGACACTTAGGATTTAACTTTTTTTCAACGGAGGTGTGGCTACTCCTACTCGCTAAGTTAAATATAACGACAGTTTGTGACCTATTACGTAGGCTTTACCTATTCACGAGTCTCTAATAGTCGTAGACGTCAAATACGTCGCTCCTCGAGTAAGTCTACTATTATCCACCGATGGGATTAGTTTCGATGGTCTAGTTCTGGGGTAGTTGTATAATGCTCAATGCATTGCTAATGAACGAATAATTATTGTAATTGCCACGGGAGTAATCACAGGGCCAGAGATCGATAATCAATAATGTATTCCAGAGTATAAAGAACTATTATTAACATGATCGAACATGGTTATTTCTATCGGACAGTTGCACTTTCTATATCTTCTGAGACCAATATTGCCTAAATCTAGCTATGTGTACTATGTGCCAAATAAATCTAAAAACTAATTATTATACTACCGCTATTAATATTGCGGCGTTGCCAGATTGCACCACCCTAATTATCGTTTTCTGGCACCTACTTAGTGTGTAAACTTGCTGTGCCGATCCCGAAATGTACGCAGAAATTGGGGTTATTATTAACATTAGTCCTCACACAATATTTAAATTATGATACAAAAATATAAGATTATATGCAGTATGTAGAACACGTATACTACCCTCACATACAGGCAAAACTAAAAAAAGATCTTGATGTATTTATAGATATTATTTTGACTACAATCTGTTTTATCTAGGACGCAATATAAATAAAAATGAGAAGCAGGTTATCAAATTATTTAAAAGCCACCCTTAAAGATAATGCACTTAATAATTATAAATATGCAATGAATAAATCAAAGAAATTGGGTCAAATCCATTCAGTACAATTGATAATCAAAATGTAATACTTCACAAATGATCAAGCATTTTCTAGAAAAGCAACTTCATATCCCTTGCTCAAATATACTGTATTTCGCGGATGCTCATTTATTAGTTTATTATATCATATTAGGATATCAGCACCATATATTAATATGGATATAATACAGACAGAATGAACAGGATCTTTGTACCAATAATAAAAGATATCGCAACAAAATATAATAAATGACTAATAGCTTGCAATACATGTGCGAATGTTTTTATATTATGCCCGATAAAAAAAATCAATAGGAATTTATTAGGAATCCGGGAAAAAATTCCGGAGCCCCTTCGGAATGCTTGGTTATTGGCTTAAAATCTTTTCAAAGGGACAATTTCCTCGGAATTCAATATTAAAATTTGTTAGGAAAATAACAAATTTTCAATACTGACAATAACTTGATCTATAGCGGACGACACAAAATCCGCAGTAGGCTTTAAGTCTAAGCTGGGCACCGTAACCCTCACAATACCAGAGAGACTCAGAAGAAAGCCCTTGACCTAATAAATAATAAAAACAATAATAAGTTATGAAATCAAGAAGAGAAGAATTCTATTATTTATTTACCTAATTCTTTACCACAATAACTTCCACTATAAAATTTATTGCACATCCAGGCAGAAGAATTGGAAACCAAAAATAATAAGAAAACCAAGAAAAGACGAATAAAATAACCCATAATTGAGAAATAGATATTTGAGGATTGGGGTTTACTATAACATATCAAATATATACTACTCTTTATAATGTTTTCCTGAGAAAAAATAAAAGACACGTATCATGAAGTGCTAACCAAATTGGAGTTATTTGTTTTCATCAGAAGGTCATGCGAATGCAGAAATTTTTCACAAAGAAAAGACACGCTAACCAAATTAGAGTTATTTGTTTTCATTAGAAGGTCATGCGATTATATTACACCTAGAAGAGCGGCAGCCTTGGGATTTAGTCCTTTTCTGACGGAAGTTTTTGCTTCCTACTTCAGAATTTATACTCACGATCTGTATTATCGGTCTCGTATACGCTGTCCCTAGATTATTATTTAACCTCGAAGTACTATATTAGATATATTAATATAATTTTTTTTGTGAAGGGTTGGTAATAGTGGTACTCAAATATAGTAGTGTAATGAGCAATTTGTATTTAAACTATTTATTTATTTATTTGAAGCTAATTTTATTATTAAATGCCATTTACTACACTATTACTATCACTATAGAATTTAATATGTAAATGGATGGAACGATGTTGATTATCTTCTTATTTGTGATATTCTTTGATTACTTCAGGAAAGCATCTCTTTGTAAACTCATGATTTGGACATTTTCCCATTTACGGCACTTACTTAAAGCAACATATGCTTGATCGACTGAGAATATACTAGAGTCAGGTGCTAGAGAAACACAAGGTAGGGTAATGCCCTGCGTTTTATGCATAGACGTGTGTTGGAAGAGAATAGTCTTTTGGAAGCGTGTGTGAAGACTGCGTAAGCGTTGAGATGGTTTCCGTGGAGGAAATGTAGTGACCGATGGGTATGTGGTTGGATCGGATTGATTAGTAGATAGGTCGTTGATATATTGCAAGGCGTACGAAAAATTAGCAACTGGGGTTGGCATTTGCCATTATTTGGGAAAGCGTGTTTGTACGTTCCGGTACGTAATATAGTTGAAATCGTGTCGAGACATATTGAAGATTGTTAGTGAATTAGCTTTTGGGTCGAGAGAGTTAATATATAAAAATTGGCGTATCTTGGCGCGTATCCGGGTGATTGTAATTTGATAGTGTCATTTAGCCATAGTGGTCAAATGATTACGTTCTGTGATTAACTGGAGTAATGTTCTATATGTCATCATAGGCAAAATTGAAATTAACCAACGTTTTGCGATGAGGTTAAAAACGCGTCAAATAATTGGCTGCTAGTTTAATTTTCAATTTTCTCCTAACAATGGTAAATGAGAACGATGACATTTAACTGGAAATAAATTCTACTTGCATTGTTACTTTTTGGAGAACTGCTGACGTCAACATTGTTCACAACGTTGAAAAAGGTAGCCTTTTTGCGAAAGCTACAAGTAGTAGTATTGCGTGTGTACCGTAATATGAGAATATTATGTGTGTAACATAAAAGGTATTAAAAATCATACTTGTGCGTAACATGGGAAGCGTGGCGTATACTGTATGTGCATCGTAGGAAGAGACTATAATACACGAAGATAACTTCTTTAATAATTTGAGTAGAACTATATAAGGCTCCCGCAGCCATAATACGCACTTTATTAGAATCAATAGGCTAAAACGGCCAAAGCTACAGAAGTTTAGTTAAATAGCGGCAGCCAAAAATTATTCCCCTCCAGCAATCACATCTGCCGTCAAAGAGTATGTAACATTAAATTTAGGCCTTGGTGAATTATACGCGAACTGAAGTGTAAAGAAACGACAAACATAAAACGTAAAATATTAATTAATCTTCCTCAAAACTTGTTCATGCCCGAAAAAGGGTGTTCTTACACAATTACCAAAAATGGAAATGTTATGATATGCATAGACAAAAAAGGCAGCTATTTTATTCGTTCTTCAGTTAATTTTCCGTGTCAGAAACAGATATTGATATATTGATAATAAATGATGAGTTGAAACAAAGGATTAATCCACGGAACATTAAATAAACGATTTTTTGAAATCAAATTATTATTAATTAACCGGGTATGCCTATAAAAGCGGCTCACATAAAAGCTGTAAGATTTTCGGTTGATCAATTACGCGAATATCAGAACGAGAGTATATAATTAATATTGTAAACGATTATTGTTTAATTAGTTTTAGAATAGGCAAGCGACGTTTACCCGACTGCTCGACATACCAAATCGAAGATTCGCCCTGAATAATTAATTCCCCTTCGATTCTGTGGTATGTAATTGTTATTATTATTATATCATAGGTACCCTTATTTGGATGGGAGTGAAGAACGCGCACGTTAAATAATTAAATTAGGTCACTTGTAATTTTAGATTCAGTTGCAAAAGCAATCACCGATGAGCTGAAGCTAAATTAGAACATCCCCCCCCGACTGACAGAACTTAGTATAATAATAATTGTAGATGGTATCATAATAATAACACAATTTATTTTACATCGCCATATCCCGACATAAGACATACCCAAATCTAATTATGTTTCATTCTTAGAATCGTATTCTGAAAAATTCAATTCCAAATAATCCTCAAGCATCTTTTTCACCCAATGAACCTCACAATGTAAACTAGTGCACTCTCTTTGTTTTTGCTTGTGTTGGGGTGTAAATGATAGGATACTTGCATTGCCATTCAATGTGGTTTGATTCACGCCTTATTTGTGACTTTTCAAGCTTGACCAGATGTGCAATGGTTCCCTCAACATTCTTTTTGAATGTCAAAAGAGCATTAAGCACAGATTGTAGATTATGTAGGTCATATTTTGATGATGGTTTCCTCACAGTGTTAATAAGAACAAGATGAAATAACCTCTTGTAGGGGACAAGAGCATAGAATTTTAGTTCAAACCCTATATAGAAATATATTTGGTTAGAGTTCCTTATAATAAACTTATCTGTTAACAAACCTTACCAATGTCCTGGAGACCCCAGAAAACCACAGCAGAAGTATCAACACCTTGAAACTTGCTACTTATGTAGAACCATATATCTCGCAGTTCCCATGAAACTTTCATCTTGTCTCGCCATTCTTTGGCCGCAGAGCACTTTGGGACTCCTCCAGAAACTTCACCAACAGCAACTTCTGCCCCTCCAAATAAACCTGAGAAGTTTATACGTATATCTGTTCTGTAGTCCATTCTTGCACGGAGTTGAGGATCTCTGGTTTGATTTCTTCGATAAGCTGATGAAGCCAAACACCACTCACCACTGAGGAAAGTTATCTATTTAGTTATCAATCAATACACACTAAGCTGTTTTCACACATCATCATGTGGTGTTTATTGAGCCCCCAATTGGACACTCAATAGATATGTAAGTTACAGATCTATACCAAAGACATTACAAAGCCACTTTACATATACCGACCAGGAGGCGACAGTGTGAAAACAGCCACTAATACAACACTAATATTATATTGGACATATTAGATAACTCACTAGGAGATGACAAGATCAGGGTTAGTTTCTACTGTGGCATCAAGCAGTGGCATGAGTGTACGGCTTGTATATTCTGTCTCTGACATACCCCGACTTGCATTACGCCTTATATATTTAAGACTGAAAAATAAAGATGGGTTGTGAATTATGTCTTAGGCAAGTGATATTGCAAACAAAAATCATTCAGCAAACTTACATAGATATGAAGCACTCCTTGATTATTCGCTCTTTATTATCAGTTGGACAAACAGTATCATAATTATCAGACTATAGGAAGAAAAAGTTACCAATAAAGTAATAACCAAAAAAACTGCAAAAAAAAAAGTTTTATGTAATAGTAAATAATACCTCTATAATGCGGCAAAGAAATCTTGCTTCATCCTCATCTAATTCCTGGGTTTCCATTACAATCTTAGTCCTTATTTCTGATTGCATGTCCTGGAGATAGTCCTTTAGAAGAGAATTTGTAGGAGTATGTTGGCCAGTATGGTCGATAATATAGTACCAGAGGGGACTGTTGGATTTATGACAAGCATCAGAACAATCCAATAAGTATTACTGATTAGATTGCAATCACATAACTTACTGATACATCTGTTTGCATTTTGGAATGGATTTTCGTGCAGTCTCCACCATGGTCATTACATTCTCCCAATCAATATTTGTCGACAGAGTTGAGTGTAATGGGAGAGGTTGCTCTTTCTCTAAATCCTCATCAATACACTTATCATTGTCATAATAATCACTATCATCATCTTCCCAACCAATGTCTGTTGAAGTTAAACATAATAATAATAGCAAAAAAGATTGCCTAGATTCCTAATATTATTAATATACTTGATCATCATAATTAGCATAATTACCATCATAATCATCACTATCACTCTTTTCTGAATCCGTTTTGATGCTTTCAGGTTGAGGTTCTGAATCTGTTTCAATGCTCTCTGATTGAGGTTCTGATTCTGTTAAACTATCATTCTTTTCTGAATCTGTTTCAATGCTTTCTGATGGAGGTTCTGATTCTGTTGTGATTGGACGATGGTCTGGGACAGGTGAGCAATTTTAGGGAATTAAAATAAATTTAAAATTGATAAATAGTAAAAAAACTTTTACTAACTACCTGGACGTGGTGAGTCATTAAGCATTTGGCGAGCCCGTTTGTTTATGCATTCACCATATATATTATGCTCCTCGTAAACGCGCTTGAATGTCGATGCTCTATGGATAAGCTACAATAACAGGTATGAATAGCAAGCCAATAGTACATAATGTTCTTGGTATGCAAAAAAGTGTAAACTATGTTACATTGTCATACTGCATTTCTGCTTCTACCGTTTTCTCCCGGACAGTCTGCCAGTAATGGTCTGATTCCA
Organism: Paraglomus brasilianum; assembly: GCA_910592345.1. NCBI lineage: Eukaryota > Fungi > Glomeromycota > Glomeromycetes > Paraglomerales > Paraglomeraceae > Paraglomus > Paraglomus brasilianum. The sequence continues at coordinate 69,864 of CAJVPI010000042.1, forward strand.
AGTCATTGAGCATGAGCTTTTTGAGACAAAACTTCAGTTCGAGGAACTTATATTTAATCATACTCAAAGGTGAAAATACTTACAGATAACCGTCCAATAAGCTCTATGGCATTAGCTTTTACCCTACGGTCATTATAATTTACAAAATGACACACCATGATGGCATACTCTCGTTCAGCCTCTGCCTTCTGTGCATAGGAATATTTAAATTTTTCGTAGAATTGTGCAGGATGGAGCTGGCTGTTCTTTTGTGAAAGAAACCAATTGATCTGTTCTTGAGTTGCCATGGACGCGTGCTAAGAATTTGCAGCGCGTTTGTATAATAATAATAACTAAGGTAGGCTAAACGGAGCAATTTCATTGGTTGTAAAAAATGTACGGGCATGTGATATACTTAAGATCACCAGCCAGTCATCAGCTGCGTTTACATCCATCCGCGACCCCAATGACCTTCTACTACGTACACTTAGCATCTTTCGGGACGTATAACTCTTTATCTCACAACAGGTTTTGTTCCAATATTAAGTTTTTTTCGCAGGTTGTGTGGCAGAGAGATCAACAGCTCTTTGTGCTGGATGGTGCTGAGACAGGATTGCCGGACGCGTTGGTCGGCACAGTGGCTGTGGTCTGAGACAACTCTGGGCCCTGTCTTCACCACCACACAACCTTTCAGGTTGGATGATACACGGCATAGGATATTACTGGAAGCGTTGGTCGGCATATGTACAGCAGCAGTACCTGTGGTCTGAGACATCCAGAGTTCTATATCCGCACATCTTGCCTGAATTTATTGTAACCATCCTTTTACTTTGCATAATCGTTGAGAATACAGGCAGTTTGTGTGGCAGAGAGATCAACAACTCTTTGTGCCGGATGGTGCAGAGACAGGATTGCCGGACGCGTTGGTCGGCACATTGTCTGTGGTCTGAGACAACTCTGGGCCCTGTTTCCATCACCACACAACTGTTCTTTCTTGGTGGTGGTGCTGCAGATAGGATTGCTGGAGGCATTAGTTCACAACATACACCGGTATTTGTGTTCTGAGACTTCACGTTCTATTTCCATCCATCTCTTTTTGTTGCATTGATAGTTGTATGATAGCATGACTGCCTACTTTTTGTATTGTAAATACCCTTTCTTATATTGTAAACTTACATTTTTTTTATTGCATTTTATTTTATGCATACATACTAATATTAATATTAAACTGCTACTAGTTTTACAGTAACGTGCAAAAGTATCCTACCGGTTGTATCATCTAAACGTACATAATAATAACTCCTTAAATTTTCCAGGA
>CAJVPI010000043.1:0-69679 GCA_910592345.1 Paraglomus brasilianum
CACCAAATACAACATCAGTACTCCAACCACTGGACCAAGGAATCATTTATAGTTTTAAGGTTAATGTTTTATGTTAGCGTATTTGTGTTATAAGGTAGAAAGTTTTAAAGTTTTAAAGTAAATATCTCGTTTATTAGGCGCAATATAGGAAAATCTTATGTAGGGAGAAAATCTTAACGTACGAGCGGCTGTCAAATGAAAATGACGATATTCCTCAAATAACGATTTACGATGCAATTCACTTCGTCGCTCGTGCGTGGGATAATGTAACACAAAGAACGATATGCCACAGTTGGCAAAGAAGTGGAATTTTACCTTTGCATCAGTTAAGCGACAATGAAGAGCAAGGGGGAGACAGCAATGGTTGCGATGAAAAACAACAGTTGGAGAATGATTTAACTGATTTAATTGTCCAGCTTCCTATTTCGGAACCTCTTTCCGCTGATGAGTATATTCGTTGTGACGATAATGAGGAATATGGGGAAGAGGCAAGCGTTAAAGATATTGTTGACGTTGTAAATGGGGTGGGAGCAGTAGATGAGTCAGACTCGGAATTGAAAAAAGAGGTTTCCACCAGCAACGCATTAGAATGTATCACAACTCTCATTGATTTTATTAATCAAAACGATTATGAGATAGACGCTAGTTGCATGTACAGTTTGAACAAATTGAAGAGAGCAGTAATCCTAAAAAACATAATGAAAAAGAAACAAACGAATCTTGATCAATTTCTTGTCTTTGATTACTGACAAATATATACTTTTACCGTGTACATTGACAAACTTAATAAATATCAAGTAATAAATAAAAACCGTTATATCAAACATTTTCTGAGCTTGCTATATCGGATTTTCGGTAAAACGGATTGTCACGATATAACGGTTTTGGTGCCTGTCCCGACGAATCCGTTATATCGACTTTCACTGTGTATACGGTGAAGAATACATGAATAATAGTATCACGTGAACGGGTGTTACTGTAAATGCACCATTTGCATTGTTCTCTAAATGCACAGTTCCAAACTCTCAGTCTCGAGGGTGCATTTAGGGAGTTGAGAGTGCTAAACTATCTCCCTTATCAATTTAGTAAATCGAAGCGTTACCAATTCTAGTAGGGGTACGGACGAGAGCATCCATAAACAATTACAGTACCGAGTAACTTCACTGCCGATAAATCACTCGAGCCCGTAATCATTTAAAAATTTAGAACACACCTTTCGGAGCGCGTCGTGAGCAAGCAACAGTCATACAAAGACAGCGACAGGGATGCAGTGACGTCAGTGCTAAAATAATCTTGCAGACGTCGAAGAGTACTTGATAGGTTCTGACTCGTTTTTTTACAACGGCGCACATTAACTGGTCACATATAACCATATGGACAATTTGACATTCCAGCAGTAGTTATTTCAAGTAAGTAAACTCACAATAGTAATAGTTTTGGGGGAAAAAAATTGTCTCATAATTGGAAATTTCTGTAATACTGTATTCAGATGCAACAACAAAAATGTATACGAGTTTAGGGAATATCGATATATCACATGCCCGTAGACAAGCTAAATGCATATCCCTATTGTCAAAGACTGAGCTTAATTCATCACATAATGCTACTGCCATACGACTTCGTGCAGCTGCAATAGATTGCTTTCACTCATGTAATATTGAGGGCAATTACAGAACTACAGCTGTTTACAACACGCGATGGCAGTTCGTAACCTCCTGATATTTCTAATTTTCTCAAGGAAAAACAGACGATCCTGCATAAAGAAAGCGGGATCCTACAAAAACAGAGGTTGATCGAGTTGACAACATCGATGGTTTCCACGCCAACAAAGCGGCGACCCAAGCGATCAAAAAGGATAGACAGTAGTTTCATTCCTAACTATCCATTTAGTTAAATGCGAGTATACTATATACCAGTTTAAACGTAACATTTATTCAGATAATACAAAGTGATATCTGAAATCTTGAGAAAGAACATGTTGTAATAAACCTTAGTGTCACGTCTCCATTGTCTTTCGCATTTGTGTAGGTGCCATTTAGCCGATCAAAACTCTGTTTCCCAAATCACCATGTTTCAAACCGAGTTAGCAATGTCGAACTGGTGTAGCTCTGACAATATTATCCTAAAATATATGGTTAGTAAGATAACCATCTTATTGTTCAGATCAATGTAGCACGTGTTCAGATATCACACTCATTACTAATTTTGTCCAATTTCTTCTTGACGAACTTACTGCGCAAGTCTAATTAGTTTGACGTTTCTATTTGAACTCGCGATAATCCTGTACATTTAGCATACAATGTGACATGTTTTCCTCTATTGTTATTTTGCAGGGCTCCTTTTCACTTACCCTGTTCACGACGATATGATGTCATTTGATACCACAAATGCTTTCTGGCAAAGAGATGTTGTGCTCCCTGCAGTTAAAGTTAAATACAATATACAAAGCGGTCTGTTTCAGAGCTCGATTGGTTGCTTTAAAAACGGCTTCTAGCTGATAATCGCAGCATTTAAATAGAGAACAAGTTGTTTATTATTTGTACATGGTAAGAAAACTGAACCTGTCAGTCTATGATACTAAGAATTAAGGTTGAGATGGATGGATCAATAAATAAATAATACTACAGATGACTATTCGCAACGAGAATAATGCTATCATTTTTTGGAGGTCTACAATAAATTACTTTATCAACTATCTCCTAAATATTATTCCTTGTATACAGATTCAACATCGTTAGGCTTGTTATTGTTCTTCAACCCATGTCTCAATTGTTCTTTAGATAACTTAATCATCATTGGAACCATGGTCAATTCCACACTAATAGCAATAGCAAAGAAGAATACACTTGCTGTTCCGTCCGGCAATACAGCTCTCATAATTCTAGCAAATGTAGTCACTACCATTCCTATAATCGCATATTCTATGCTGACATGTAAAAATCTTCTCAATTTCACAGCATGATCGTTAGTTGGTCCATAGATATGGCCCGTGGTCAGTAACCCCCTTTCGCGTAGATGTGATATTGCTACGTGTGACATGTATCCATACCAAACAACGCTTACGATTGCGAACAATATGTTGAATATCTGTCGACGAAGGGCTACATTCTTCAACAAATAATATTGGTTCAGTCCTATCGCCGTTTCGCGGGGCTCGTCTACAACCGCAAAAAGCACAATTTTTGTTATAGCTGTGATTCCCCACATGATTCGTGTCGTCAATATACTCTTGCTGTACGGCACGATTCTTAGGAACAGTATCACATCGTTTATCGTAAATGCGATTATGTTGGTCACCAGGATTAACGATGTAATTGCTACTTGAGACGAATCGGGTAGAGACCAGTCGCATAGACCAACTATTAAACGAAAGATGCTAAAGATGCAGCCGGTCAAGGTGATGAGGAGAAGTCTGGAGCGCGAGTAGTACCAGTATGAGCATATGTGGAGAAATATCGTTATTAGGAGAAGAAGAGCGCCGCCAAAGATAGCAGAGACGAGAGAAAGGAGAGGGAGGCTGGATGCTGGTATGTCAACTACCTGAGGCATCTTTGTTGTGGTCTGTTGTGATTTTTTCCAGAGTGGTGCTGATATGTTGGTAATATGTCGTTAAAAGTCGTGGTTGTTAAATGTGGCTTATTCTCGTTGTTTGAATGAATTCCCTCGGTCTTTGTATTAAATGAGCGAGATATTATTAGTAATAATGATTATGAGATAGTTTATTGATGAATAAAATGTTGGGTCAGTCTGCTATTATATACTTGTACACGGGTACATTCGGTAATACATCCTACCTTAACTGTGTGGTTATGTCTTCAAATAGACTTCTAGTGGTTGAATCTCATATTCTTTGTCGTCTGTTTGTGGATGAATTTCGCTTATTTGTCCGAATACTTGGTTGACTTTATATGTATTGTAAATCGTGTGCATACAAGATGTAAATAGAAATGAGCGCACTTTTCTTTCTTTGTATGAAACACAAGGGAGATGTTATTTCTAGGCATGTTATAGAATGCTATGCTTCTAAGTATAGACTGATTAACCCTTGCCTAGTTTATCAGCCAATCATTGCATTTCGTATTGGAAATAATATTAACATACCTTTGTGCGTACCTATTGTGACGAAAATGCTGTCTTATGTTTTATGGCAGATCAATAATTATTTTACCAGGTCAGCAGACCGAAGCAGCAAGTATGCAAGCTGCACCAAGTGCGCTTACGCTATCTGATGTTATGTGTCGTTTGGCATACGAAGAAGAAGAACACATACATGTATGTAGAGACAGTAATAGTAATAATACAGTATGTACAGTATCTTCGTTTCCGTTGTTGTTGAAAAGGAGAGTAAGATGATCAAGGCTTTGCACATTCTCTCGTTGTGGGTAATGAGTTTTATATGTGTCATGCAAATGTTTCAAAGTGCATTGGGATAAATTAAATTGGATAAACTAATATCAGATTACCCGTCTAGCATTAGTTTACTGCGCCATGTTCTAAATGTAGTATTCTATTAGTATTAGTATTAATATATTAGTAAACCGCAAAATCCGATTTGTCAGCTTTTTTCCCTTTTTTTCGCTTGTATAACCATGAATGCATACAATTATGGAAGAGAAGGCGTGGATAATTGTTCAGATGAAACAATACAAAAGTGAATTTAGACCCGCCCGAGTTCAACGATGGAATATATCGGTAACCACATTAATAAATAACACTCGTTGCCATAATAATAATCGGAATACCGGAACAAACGGGTGACATTTTGTTGTAAATAAATTCTTACTGACTGGTCGTCCAAAGCTCAAGAATTACAGAGAATTAACCAAATATATGCATTAATAACATTCCTTATTAATATTCGAACGCAATAATAATAATCAAAGAATGATATTTATTGCATTTAATTATTTTTGTCGCAATATAAACTTCCAAGGGCTGCTGCTGGTTCTCTTTTTTTAACTAAACTTATCATCACTAGTGATTGGTACGTAATTAATGACTTATTCATCAAGTTTCCCGGTAAATAATTGATAGTGCATTAATGCTTACAAAAGTTCATTTCAGATCGGTATCCCTAACTTCATGTAATACGTCACGCCAAATGACGTCTTTTTCAAGACGGGTCATGGCAAGACAAACTTGCTTAACTAAGTTTTACGCATTTGTAATTACTAATAATTTAATTATGTAGTCGTACTGTACGCAGCGCAATGGGTGACGTACCGTGCGCTGCTATTATTGTATCTGCTTTGACGGAAAGACGTAATCTAAAAAAAGTCTTCACATGACCTGGAATACATTTTGATTAATTGCATAATTGATCCCGTAATTCGAATTACAGATTTTTTTTACCGTCTTCCGAAATTCGAGTGTAAGGGAAAGTTTTATTGTTCGCATAAATCTGAACAATGGTATCTTTACGTTCAAGCCATTCTAGTTGCTGTATAACGTAAACTCGTACTGTGACATCAGAAAAGTACAACCAATCAGCTTCAAATATATAAATTGTAGCGCAGTTTAAATAAATGATAGGTATTTAGACCCCTGATAACCAAACTTTATATATTTACATATGCAGTATCTTGACAAGCCACAGCTCTCAATTTAATCTAAGTCAAATGAATGTCGTTATAATAAACACGGTAACCGTGTCCTTTGTCTACAGTGACATAAAATATCTGCAATCATATAAAATGGTCTAATTATTTAACATATACAGTCAACCCTCTTTATAATCACTTCCTCTATAAGCACATCATATAGAAACCTTTTTATCAGCACACTATGTTTGAGAACCAATTACTATTGAACTTATAGAAAAAAAAACCCTCTATATAGTCACACCTCTTTATAAGCACATTTTCAACAAAAGCTGTATTGTGTAACTATAGAGAGGTCGACTGTAATATACTCTTTAGTTTACCAAGTCACGTTTCCAAAGATGAAAAAACTCGCCTCTATTATAGACAGCCAATTCTCCGTGTCTTTTTAAATAAAGACCTTTTATCATTATCGCTAATCAAAATTTCTCAAGTGGGGGAATAAAACCTAGCTTTTTATCCAATTATAGAAGTTATTTGTAAGTAAGTACGTTGATACTCAAGCAGCGTAGTAATACTGCTTGTCCGCCTGCGCACGGCTCGAGTAATTACTGCTTGTTCGCCAGTGTCTTATGCTCAAATACAAACATTTTTTTGCAAAATTACAATTAACAACGTTAGCATTAGGGTATGAACTCTTCTGATTGTTAACACGCGATAGTAGTCTTTAAATTGTCTTTCAGGATTTGACAAGGTCAGAAATCCAGATATTGACTTGTCAAAAAAAGAAAAGAAATTCGTAGCCATAAAATCTCCCGTGTTTGGCGTGTAAATCCGTTACCAAAAAATTTAATTGTATTAGTATAGAAGGTAATTGAAGAGAATATGAAACAACACCTTTGCACAAGTCTTGGAAAATACTGGTCAAACCCAAATTAAATTTTAATTCTGTAGCATCATCTTTTTAGGAGGAATTGCTTTTGCTTGAAAGATGACATTCCGATCCGAGAAAGGATAAGCTATTATAGCGCGGATTTCATCGAAAGTTATTGGTAAAGTGATGACTGTCTAGTGCTTTCGAAAAAAATAAGCAAGTAACTGTGGCAATGCAATGAATAGATGAGATCATTTGACATTGATATTTTTTATTGATAACATCCCAATGGCAAGCAAAGAATCCTTTTGATCGAATAGATAAACAGCTCTGATCCCTGATTACAGCATCTACGTTAATCACCATTTGTTTTAAAAAGGGACATGATTTTTTGAGTTAGTAAAAGATTGGGAAACAGAAAATAAAAAGGGTATTTATATTACAATTACCGCAAGGTCCGGTAATAGTAATATGAACCCAAAATAGCTATCACTGCGTCCGTTTAGTTTTATATAAGAACACATCCCATTTGATTAGGCTTAATAATAATAGTTGGAGTATTCCAATGATTAATAGTTAACTCGACTGGTTTGCAATTATGCATAACCTGAAAAAAGGTTTTAATAATTCATTAAATAATTTACGACATGAGAGGGGGGGGGGGGAATCGACCGAATACTAAATTATCATCATGGTACTTATTCTAGCGTCAACGAGAACCAGACACTAGTCCGTCGATTCGTAAAAATGTCCTTTTTTGAATGCCTCTTCGCCGACTGCACCGTATCGTCCCGAGCGTGTCATCCATCACTCTATTGTCAGATTCACCAACGACACATCTATAGACTGATCCTCGGCAGAGGGTTGTCCAACACTGATCAATTGACCCAACTCTGTGAATTCACTCAACTCTGCATCTCGCACAATTACGGAATCACCTTCTCTCCTCTCATCACCATTCCTAATATCTCCATCCCCACCTGCATTCACGTCTATATGAACCAAAACATCCCTATTCTCGTTTCCATGATTTCTTTCCTCCCCGTCCTCTCTAACGACGTCCTCGTATTTAGGCGGTTCATCGGAATAATATCCGTAACCTCCTGCTCCCTCTCTTCTTTCGTTCTCCTCGTCCTCAACAGCCATCATGTAACTCTCGTCGTCTGGGCTGTATTGATACACATAAACCACTCGTTCCTCTTGGTTGCCATATCGAAGCGGAAAGCCGTTGTAGTCGCGGCGACATATTCGTCGGCATAGACAACAACAAAAAGTAGGGAGTGCGACAAGTAAAGGGAACATTACAAGTGGAATGACAAGATTTAGAGACATAATGTCGTATAATGGAGTTAGAGTGTATATATGTATATATATTGCAATGTGTGTATATGTGTATTATGCTTTGACAGTGTATGTAAAAATAGGCTATATGCACAATATGTTCTAGCAGTCGTATCCAAACAATTTAGGGAAAGGCTTTATTTTCTACTGAATCTGGAGAAGCTCGTATTGAGATGCTATCTAACGCCTTTGGTTAGACCTCTCTTCTAATTTGGTTTTTGTAAAAAAATCCACTCACGAAAAGCTGTCAATCCTTTATAAACTATTTGTGTATTCTTTCATGACACTTTTCTTTGATGATTATACGCAAGCCCTATATTACGTTTGTCCCCTTGCCCCAGTTTTGAGTGTCCACAATAACGATAACAATAGCATACATTCTCCATATCTGGCAATGAAGAATAAATAAACTATTCTGAGATTTCCTAATTCAGTGTATTAGTCCGACAATGAAATGACGATGGTGTAACAGGACTACAGCCACTCATTTGATGAGGAACAGGAATGGGCACGCGTTTTGGGGATCGATACGGAAAAGAACACACATAAATTAAATAAAGTTTCATTTCCATATAACCAGTAATTTTCTAGGCTCGAGTATTATGACCATTAGTGTGAGATCTCAATTCATATATAATGTCTATATTTCGTGAGGATTTCGCTATTACTATCAACTGTTCGGCTCTCACAGTCACTCTTCACTATATTTATGGCTTGTTTACTATTCAGCATTAATAATCATGTCTTCTAAATAGGCCACCAATATTGGATTTACTGTAAAGATACCCAGAAAGTGAAGATCAATATACCAAGAACATGCAAGGGGGGCTGCTGATAAAACACAAGCTCTTATTCTTCCTGTTGAATTCGTGGTAACCAAGCCAAAGACTGCGCATGATAATCATTTGTTCGCCGTATTAGAAGTCTTGGATAAGAACAAATAAATAAACGTGCATCTAATACAAGTGTTGCTTTTCATTAACTACGGGATCATATGAAAGCATGTTTTTACCACCCCTTAGTTATAGTGCTGAAACGCCATGATGATACAACAAGGTATTGACTCTTTTTCAGCCTCAAAGTTTCATCTTCTGTGATGCCTGATTTGTTTGAAATCCATTTCGTTGGTTTGTGTGTATATTATAATTACAACTTTTAATTGCGTATTAAACGCGGACAACGTATTATCAGAATGTTTCATGAAGCGTGATTTATACCGAGCTAAAGCAAGGGTCCAACCCAAAATCTATTATACGTAAATAACATTAATGATATATTTCTACGAACAAATTAACATGAAACAAAGTGGAAACATTGCACGTCTTTAATGCACAATACCAAGTAAAGATCATTTTAAACAGTGCTAGTCAAGATCGAAACTGTCAGATTTGCGTGAACTAGTTAATGCTATTCTGCTGACTATAGACAAGCGATACACTTATACTTGGAGCTGACAAAAGAGACGAACAATATTGGAAGAATGTCTTAAATTAAAATAATGTGCGCGCAATTTTTGCATCATTCCCATCTTACCAACGGCCTTGAAAATACTGTGCACCACGTCAATTGAAGACATGGGGTCTTCATGAATATTAATTTGATCGTTCCCATATTGACTGCTACTTTTTTATTTCCTCCACTGCTACTTTTTTTATTTTCTACTAGCGAATCAAAAGATCATCGCCGTAGGCCCTCAGGTATTCTTTTCATTCACGCCTAAACAGACTTTGTGATTGTTATAATGAACTATATAACTGTAACAGCTCGTTGTAGTTGTATATGTGGTTATATATGAATAATCATATACAGCTTTCTTAATATTAATTAATAAATCCGGTACTTCTGTGTATTTTACTTTGGCCGTCACGGTCTATGCATATAACCGACGAGTAAGCACATTACATCCACTTGTATTTAAAGTTCCTAGTTTATTGTAAATACATACAGGTCATAGCAACCAAATAAGAAAAAAAAAATTTACTACAACAAAGATATAGATTATAATACACCACACACAGAATTCGACTACCATCACTGTATAATATCGAATGTCATTCTTTACAATTCAATAAGCAACGGAGTTTCCTTTCTGGGTTCTTGCTTCGTAATAGAAAGAGGGTAAGATTGTTCTGACTGGTATGATTGTTGATGATAGCCATTGGACTGCTGCGAAAGAGGTTGTGATTGATCTAGCTGATATGAATGTTGCTGTTGATAGCCATTAGCTTGTTGCTGAAGAGGTTGTGATTGTTCTGGTTGATATAACTGTTGCTGTTGATAGCCATTGGCCTGCTGCAGAGGAGGTTGCAATTGTTCTGGTTGATATAGCTGTTGCTGTTGGTAGCTGTTGGCCTGCTGCTGCTGAGGAGGTTGCGATTGTTCTGGTTGATATAGCTGTTGCTGTTGGTAGCCATTGGCTTGCTGCGGCTGCGATGGTTGTGATTGCTCTGGCTGATATTGCTGTTGGTAGCTGTTGGCCTGCTGCTGTTGAGCAGGTTGCGATTGTTCTGGTTTATATAACTGTTGCTGTTGGTAGCCATTAGCTTGCTGCGGCTGCGATGGTTGTGATTGCTCTGGCTGATATAGTTGTTGCTGTTGGTAGCTGTTGGCCTGCTGCTGCTGAGCAGGTTGTACTTGTTCCGGTTGATATATCTGCTGGGAAAGAGGTTGCTGAGGAGGTTGCTGCTGAGAAGGTTGCGGAGTAGGCTGCTGTTGAGGAGGTTGTTGTTCTTGTTGCTGCTGTTCTTGTTGTTGAGGAAGGTGTTGGGTGAATCTGTGTAGCAGAAGAGAAATATACGTAAGTTATCTGACATATACATGGAGCAAATCATCGACTTTTATTAACGCTCACCCAGTAAAACCCTGTCCATTATATCCGCCAACACTCCCCTGAGGAGTATATACTTGCTGCTGTTGTTGTGGTTGCTGCTGTGGTAATGGCGGTTGTTGATGTGGTAATGGCGGTTGTGATTGTGGTAATGGCGGTTGTTGTTGTTGTGATTGTGGTGGTGGTTGCTGATGTCCATTTGCATACTCCGCCTGTCTAACACCACTATCTACGTTTTGCCCATATCCACCTTGGCTAGCAGAATATCCATATGAATACTGCGGCTGACTTGCCGAATAACCAGTTTGCTGTCCTGATATCATCCCTTGTTGCATGTCGTGCTGTTCCTGAATAAATTGCTGTCTTGCTCTCCCATCGCCAAATTCACTTCCCGCATACTGGGTTGGATTAACAGTCTGATGATAATATGTAGGTGACGGAGCAGGCGCAGAGGCCAATGGATATGACGTGTTATGGGAGGGAGTGATCGAAGGATAGGTAGGCGCCGTAGAAGGCGGGACTGTGAGCGAAGGTGAGATAGTGCGGAGGGTGGGTTGGGAGTACACTGATGTGCGACGCATGTAAGCTGATGACAGGCGTTGTTCAAGGAGACTGTCATAGAGTTTTACAACTTGAGCGAGTTTATCGTGCATATCAGCTAGCTCCTCTGTATTTTCGGAGAATAGCAAATGAGTATATATAGTTTGGGGAAACAAAGTAGCAAAGAGAAAGCGCTGTATACTTACGGTGTTTTTGTATCGCTTCAGAGAGTGATTTAGTTAATTTTGGTTTAAGCTCACCAATTCTATCATACAAATCCTGCCAGGTTAGAAGAATAGAACGTTAAAGTGTCGAGACTTACATTCCTTTTCTGTTAACTATCTACCCACAAATGTTTTTACAATATACTAACCTGAACTTGTCGGTCCCGCATCAAATCTCCTCCCGTATATTGCAACCGATCAACCAGGTCTGTGAACTGATAAATATTCTCCGTTTCTAAAGGCGTCAGCTCATTTGCCGAATGTACTACCGAATTATTCGAGAAACTACTCTCATACGTTGTTGATTTCGGTTTGTATCCTCCGATTCCATATTGACTTTGCCTCTTCTGATTATTCTCCATGTCTTTCAATGATGCTGCAATAGCAGCAGCCAACTCTTTATCTTCCTCTTCAGCAGCCTTCTTCTCTTCTTTCTTAACTTCTGGCTTTTTTTGGGGTGGTGATGTGTATCGACCACGTGACGATTCGGCTTCTTTGAGTGAGAGTTCAATGGCTTTCTTGATGTCTTCATCGTCTTCATCTTCCGAGAAGTGTGATTTGCTCGCAGGAGCGGAAATCGTTGGCGGTAATAAATAGGGTTTGGTGATATTTGGGGATAGGTCGAGGCTAGCACTATGAAGACGTAATTCTTTTTGTTAAAAACTGCGATAAAACATAAATAGTATTGGGGCTAATACTATTTGGAATCTTTCAAATCCAAGCGTTTCTTGCCATACCATCACTGCTTACCTCCTGTTTCTAAGTGTTCTTCTCATAAAGCACGAATCGCATACTCGCACAGGCTCGTTTATTCCGAAATGAGGGAGGGCTATAGTCTTTGATGAACATTCTCCACAAAATGTCTGGCCGCAATTGCGACAATGGTGTTTTCGGTTTGTTAAAGTGAAGGGCGTTCGACATCGCATACAGACATCGCTATCTGACCACTCGGGAGCCTATTTAAAAGTTTGAGGAAGAGGAGGAATGTTTGAGAACAAATGCATAAAATTGTTGCAGTAGACCTATATTATAAAAAATACTCGATTATATAGTATGATTAGAGGAGAATTATTGCTTACAGTTTCTGTGTCAATCATTACCGCCGTTGTCTTTTCTACCTTTGGGAATGGGAAGCCTTTAATTTAGCCCAAATAACGAGAAACAAATTAATACTTTGGTCAACTTGTATAGAAGTCACAGATACGGGTAGCAACTGATATTCAATCAACTCCATTCAATTACCTTCCGATTTCAACAGCCTATAAGTATCAGTCATATATTGTAGCTCAGATTTACCATCAAATGTCAATCCCCAAGATTGAACCAATGCTAGAATTTTGTTTTTAACATCTAAATTCACACCCATCTGAAAAAGGATGAAGAGAAGTAAAATCAGTCGGAAGAATTCTCATTGTTCGGTTATTAACTGAAACGGAATCTTATACGTAAACTGCATGGCACAAAATACATAATTCATACTATATACTTACGGGGGCCTTGATTATAGATACAAGGTTGTCAACAAATTCGCGAGAAGCAATTTCTATCAGGAAATGCGAGCCGCCATTCTTTACGCATGTATCAGTGAGCTAAGGAAAGAAAAGCTTGGACAGTTAACATCGGATCAAAAAATAAAACCTAGCTCAAAGAAAGTAGACTACATATAAAGTATAATTTGGATTGAAAACGAAAAAGTTTGAACATATCGCTCAGTTTTGTAGACCACCACACATTCCAGCCTATTCTCAACAATCACTTATTCACCTCTTTCTCATCCCTCCGCCAAGAACCAATGGATCAACCAATTAAATAAAATACCCACACTTAAAGCCAATAACTGCACATTCGGATTACTATGACCAATCCTTTTTTTTAGCGATCTCATGGCATCCCTGGGGTAGACGGTTTTACTGCGTATCTGGTCACTAATCTCGCAGTTGGTTGCCAAGTCTTCTTGACCTCTTGGAAGCAACTCCGAGGTTGCTTTTTCTGGATACGGGAACAGATGGGTAATTATATGATAGTTGAGTGAGTAAATAAACACACGGGTACATTTAACAGTCGGTGGATATATGCGTAGAAGGAGAAAAATTATAGAATGTCATCAGGCATTGTTTTCGTCGTATTATATACAGGAATGTAACAGAACTTACCAACAAGATCATCAAAAGGATTGGCAAACAGCCTCGATATCATGTTTACAAAGTCTTTATTCTTTGAATGATCAAATTTAAACCACGGACTTAACTATTGGATAGTAATATTTGTCGTAATTCTAAAATTTCGAGTAAAAGCAGTCAGCCAACAACTTGCTGCGCTCTTTTTATTAATTGAGTATAGCGACAAGTTACAAAAGGGGTTGAAGGAAGTATTAAGCGAATTTACGAGCTGACTGAGGAAGGCTTTTGCAATGTAGTGATCTTAAATAAGCTTGAGTCTGGTGTAATGGTGTTGCAGCTGGTTAGAATGTACTGATTACGTAGTTGCATCACCCAAGAAAGACATGCTGGGCATGCTTGTCTCGTGATCATGGCAAAAGTATCACGTGGAAACCGTGATATACACTGACGCGAACACTCCCAGGCAAAAAAGTAGATTAGACAGAAATGTCGCTAACAAGGCCTGCAAACTACGCGTATTATAATCCTCAGCTACCACCTGCATATATTCAGAGTTTAGAGAAGTGCGTAGAGAAGTTGCAGAATAGCAGTTTATTGGTATTAAGCCTGTTGTTTGTTTAAATGAAACGTGTCGAAAATAAAGATGTTAATGATTATTAGTATTAATGGAATTTATCCGCTATCTACGCTTACGCCTCTCTGCGCATATCCATACTTATATCCGGCTGATTATAATCTATATTCTCAACATCTTTCACAAACGCTCAGCTTCAAACCTCAGTTAAAAAATTGGAATACGATGCACGCGAATTCTCTCGATTGAACCAAGTGTTTCGATGCGAAAGGGTTGGTTTAAAAGGCAATTCCAATCTCATTCTCTATCATCTCAATTCATTAATATTGCTTTCCTGTTCATTGAATGTAAGCTCTCCATACCCCATTCCAACCCGTGACGTTCTTTTATCTACTTTGTTAAACAGTATTATGAGTTAGTGACAGATAAGGATATAGGCGAGGCTCAGAAAGCATTGGCTGCAGAAATAGCCCCCGAGGTGTCCCGTTTAATAGCTCAAGTTGAAGAGGAGCTGACAGTTTTGGAAATCAAAGAGAAAAAGCTTCAACTTGAGGTAATCTCTTATTTATTGTGAATTATACTACGTAATTGTAACTATATGATACACAAATCAATCGCCTACTGTGGTTTTTTTTTCCACACCTCATTCTCTGCGAATTCCCTTCATCACAATACTAGGTTGATGAACGTGAAGCTGAGCTCGAATCATCCAAACTACCTCCATCATCCTCTTTATCTGCTTCCAAAAGCCAACCTAATGTGCATCCCAACTCTCAACCAGCACAGTTGAAGAAGAAACTTAAAACTTTGAAGATGAAGAAAGAGAGATTGGCCCAATTTGTAGACAACTTGGTTGAGGACATTGCGAGAAAGGTTGGTGAATTACTGTGTAAGTGAAATGTGAGTGACGAGTATAAACAACTGAATTGTTCTTGCGTTGGCATATTATAGGAGGCTGAATTGCACCAACGGACGAGATCGACTATAGAAGTTCCAGCCATGGTTAAATATCATATTGATAGTCTTTGCAGTGAAAATGTTTATACGCACGATATGATACATCTAATACTATTATTACCAGTCGCTAACCCAGCAGCAGATAGAATCTGTTGAGAAACAAATAGACCAGCTTCAATCTCATACCGATGAACGTCGTCAAGTATTGCAAGAGAAACAGTTATCGTTTGACAAGCTGCAAGAACCAGCAGAACCTACAACTAATGACGATGGTACTCTTTATGGTAACAGCGATAGAACGCTGTTATGTGTAATATCGTAATTATTAATATTATATTATTATCGCAGCTCTACTCACTGTTATCTTTCACGCCTTAGCTGACAAGAGATGGAAAGAGTACGAAAAACAATTGGAGTTCTTTAAAAATAACCGTGAAGGAGGGAAACGCGTTCTTTCTGCGCAATGTAAGATTTGAAAGAATTATTTTAATATGATCCATACGAACCGTAACTTTAACTGACTGTCTGTCTATCTATATACCTATTTTTTACATTAACCCCGTTAATATAACAAAGCTGACTTGATTAAAGATTTTGAATCTGCCTGCAATATTTATCTAAAGGCAGTAAAGAAAGACCAAACAGAGGTAAATATGTACATTTGGCTGTTTATGGTTTTTCGCATCAGCCGGACTCGTGATCCTATTCCTCATACATCGACTTCATTTTTTTTACGCAGACAGCATCTCTAGTCCAAAATCTAAACCGAACTCGCGCTCGCAGTCTCCAAAATACCCAACTTCTCACCAAAGCTCTCTTTCCTATTGATAATCTTGGTTCAACCATTTACCGAATGATCCAACTACTTCTTGACTCTGATAAAAAGGAAATCTCAGTGAAATCACTTATTACAGAATTCCCCCCAGGGCAAGAAAGGAAGCATAGGTTACATTGTGCCATCAGCACGTTGAATGAGTTTTCGATTTGTGAGACATTGGCTGTGTGTAAGGGCGATGGTGAGAACGTGAATGGTGACGAAAAGGAAGAGATCATTTTGAAGATCACATTCAGGGACATGGAAGGGTAATTTGTGAGAATAAAGTTACAACTGACTTATGCTGGCCGGCTGAGATATCGCTATAATATTGTTTTCGAGTTGTGCGAAATTGTGAGTTTCGACTGAATAGTTTGTTATTTGTGGTGATTGAAAATTCTCTAACCATATTGTCACTGTAATTATCTAGCACTTTCCAATATACATATGCCAAGTTTGAGTGCAATCTTTCCTTGTCGTTAGAAAATCTATTTCAAACTATCGCTTGACTACTCATGCTGAACTATTCAATTACGGATCCAAACATAAGAAAGCTGCACAGGAAGACGCTAAGATTTGGTGATCGCTTCAAGTGATTATCCATTCTTCCTCCATTTCAATGACAATTCAATTATCATAAACATACAGTGTATAGTAGAACAACATAAAATGTACTGTTAGTACACGTACGAGAAGATTCGCTGAAACTAGTTGACCAGCGACGTACCATGTATCGAAAAATCGTGATAACAGTCACAGTTTGTTTGATTTTGTACCGTTTCTTGAGGGACTTTCATCATATACATAATCATTGCAATTCTAGAACGTATGCTTTGGATGTTATTGCAAATGATTTTCTCCCATTGTCATTTAGTTTTTCAGCGGCTGGCAAAGTTGGGTTTGCAATACATTAGTTCATTCACAAAGTCAGTAATGACGTCTTGCCCGTTTAAAAAGATTCCACCTCAAGCCCTCATTGTTGGATGCGTCTTTGTGCCACTCACACGAAAGTCGATAAAGATTTGTTTCAAGTTAGTGACATAACTTAAAACGCGTATGTAATATAATCTTTGTGCCATAATAACCATTCTTCTATCGACTAATTTTTACGAAAACATCAGTAACTGTCGGCTCGCTTTGTTTGTTGGACAGACATTTTCGCATTGAATAATATGCGGGAATGTGCTAAAGCAACTACATGTGAAAACACCAAACATTTTCTACTGATGTTGCTATAAAAAATTCCTACCAATCAACATACATTTGTTCTTATATGGCGGTACAGTAAATCTTATTTTACACGTTCTAGAATTACATTTTTGTTCCTTTATAGTTATGCGTCCCATAACATAAGAGGTAATTCGGTTCGTTACAAACATCTATGCATGCGAATGTTGTTCAAGTCACACGAAAATGCTCGGCATAACGTGCATTATGATGGGGTAGGTGCCCACACAGAACGTTCATATCACACGTAAAAAATTATTCCTATATTGCTGGAAGGAACTCTTGTTTGATCTTCACTACTGGAATCAAAGAAAAGAAAGTTTTTCTAGCTCCACTTAGATAAAATTAATTTTAAAACTACAGCGCTGTGCATGTATGCGCGGGAAAATAAAGCTAACAAAGTGGATATCATATTGCATAGGTGCTATTGTTATTGCTATCATCGCGTTTAGTTTAAATTTTTACTGCGTGTATTAGTATCTGAAATGGTACATTTAATTCGAAACGCTCATGACAATACAAAAACAGTCGTCCCTCATTTGTAACCCCCTTATTGTAACCCACCCTCGGATATATCCCGGCTTTAGGATTCCCTCTATTATATCTCAGTATAAATTTCCCTCAGTTGTACCCAATCGATATAACCCTATCCCCAAAATTCACAGAGCCCGGTTTCCCATATTAATATCCCACAACGATAATGATCATACTTTACCTTACCATATATGTTAATGGTGTTACATAAACATTATGCTATTTCTATCTATTATTAAGCTATCCCTTGTTGGTTAGTACACTAATGCCAAGCATTACATATGGTCTGACCGAACGTGTGCATGTTATATGACCTGATCTTTTAATTGCAATTCTCATTTGCTTCAGTCTATTGCAAGTAGTAACTAAACAATCACAGTCAATTGAGACAGCCAACCCATTTTAGAACAAAGAGAATTTACGATAGGAGATATAATTCGTCGTTTAGATGAGTTGGTAGAAAAGTTAAAGCGCCAAACTTCATTAACAGAGTATAAAATTTCTTGTACTGCTAAACTAAAAATGCATATATCCCCAAAAAGTCTCTGTCCCGAAGTTGGGGTATAAACGATGGACAGTATGGCGTAATGTATGTGTCACACTACAACTCATATTCTACTATATATAGGACGGCGTGTATTCTTTACCATTGGTTTTATTGCAAATTCACACTCCTTTATGCATAAATAACAACATTTATACTTATACGGTAGTGTGCGACAACGTTTAATAAAATCAAACATTAACCAATTGGTCCATCAATACGCGTCATTTTTCATCATCGAGCACAATTATTTATCAAGGGTTGCTATCAGTTGTACCAATTTCTGATTCAAATGCATGGAAAGAACCGGCCAAGTTGCGTCTGGGTGCATAGAGTATATGAGTATATGAGCATTCACGTTCCGCATCTGAACGACTCGGCAGTGAAGAGATCCCGGCCGGATCTGAGAGTGGGTCATATACATAAGGGATGCCCGGAACATCTTCTTTTTTTATTACACCGCCCTTTGGCTACGGAAAAGACGGTTTGGTAAGTATAAGGTTAAATGCGCATTGCTTTACGATTAAACAAACGCTATTTCTTTCTGTTTTTCTTCCTTGGTGGACGTGGAAGGGTTTGAGGGACTGATTCGGTGTCTACTTAGCTACCTGTTAATTTGAATTGTTGTGACGACAACTTAATGTAATTTTTATAACAACAGGTAATTATAATAATTGAAAAAGTAGGGGAAAAAACTTGAAATATTGTAAAATGATGAAAAAAATTTAATCGAAACTATTTACCGTATTCCTCCGACATGTGTACCCGGGGCATTCCTCTAGTTCATTTAGTACCTATAATGGGTATATATCTTGAGATTTATTTATTTTCAAAATTTGAATTTTAATTGGCTGTTTATTGGCACGTTATTAGTAGGGTACAACTCACGGGGGGTATATATGCTGGAGGAATACCGTAACTAATGCCCGGTATAAATCAAAATTTGGCATTCGAAATTGCAGGGTATAGCTCACAGGGGGTATACATGTCGGAGGAATACGGTAATTGGTTTTATCTAACTACAGATGTAATCGTATAATGTTATAACAATATGTACATAATAAACGATGTATTTCTTATATGACAATAGTCAAACATTGACTACAGCAATAACATTAACAGAGGCTTACCTTATAATTAGTACCATAACTAATTTGTAATTTGGAATTCAGTCAAACTTCGGAAAACCGGACCAATATCGTAAAATCAAAAAAAAAATTCCCAATTCTCTTACTACCTAATTAATGCTAATACGTTAGATTTTGAAACTTCGATAATTAACTTCTTTGGCTACTCTTAATACATCAATAGCTATAATAAAGTTACCTGAGAATTCCATCTGCCAAGCGAAAATGTGGGCCGATTGCTATAATTAACGATTCTATTATCTCATGATCTCTGTTGGCTTTTTACGTAATATCTTCTGATCATCGCAACTGTCTCGTCAAGACTATCTATTTTATAGCATTTATTTGGTCGGGTTATTTAAATAACATACTGAGTCATCGACACGAGATAAATGTTGATTGCGCGGGTGTGGTCGTGGGTACTACACCAACACTCCCAGATTCGGTAGGAAAGCTTCGCGGTGTCGGACTGTTCTGTAATAGGGCACTTATACTGTTATTCTCTATGGAAATTAGCACGGGTATTCTTCACTCCAACTTTTTCTGGAGGAAGCGATTGCTACAATTCTCAATTTGCGGTTAAGTTTGCCGTCTCTTGCTTTGAAACTTTTGTGGAACAAATTTGGATGAGTAAGCACAGATAATTCCCAGGACACAAAACGATGTCTCGAAAAATCGATAGAGAACATTCCATCAACTGCACCAAGATCGATCTACAGAATAAACATTATTTGTTACTCAAGCGCATCATTCCATTAGATTTCTACAATTGTACAATTTCATCATTAAGTGATCGCCGTGTTGTAACGCCAAATGATACAATAATATGATATAATCATTAATAAAATAATATTTACTGTTTACAATATATAAAAAAAAGTTTTTAATTCAATTATGCAGTTGATCGACGAACATTTATTAGAAAAGACAGAATAGGGAAAGTAAGAAAAAATCAGCCCAAAAAGACCGCCCTGTAGTAGTCAGTAAATGGAAAACGATCGAGTCAATCCGACCCTTCACTGCCTCCCGTCTGCGATGAGAATGTATAATCACGTTACACTATTTATCGTAAAGCATCTTATTCTGAGCGGTTTGCTGCATATATTGACCAACTTCTCAAGAGTTTGAAATACAGAAATAGTGGGAAGAGGTAAAGTGTTTTTTGAGATCAGTACGGTCTAACAGGCCGAGCTCCGATTTCGGACGTGTCCGAAAATCGCGTAACCTGGCGGTTACACGTATCTTGATAAATTATTGGTTGGAATTTGGTAGCACAGAAAATTGATCTGCCGATCGTACGTGTAAAGTATAGCTGACTCGTTACAGATCTCGATTCTGGTGTCATGCTTTGGCGTAAATTGGCAATAGAGGTAATACAAGATGACCAAAGGTGCGTATAAACGAAGTGATGGAATTCGTACGTAACTAACATAATATACCGCCCAGGGCAATCAATAACTTAAACTGTTATAAATAGCCGAAAGTTTTCGTCGCCCACTTTTCATCCCTCCGCCGAGTCCTCGCAGTAAATAGGCTAACATAAACAACCTGACTATTATAATAAAAGTCATAACAATAAGATTATGCGTATACCTGACATCTGTTGCAAGAAAAAAAAACCGGTTAATAGAATAACAAAACTCTTTATACTCTTTCTTAGTTTAGTCTTGAGGTATTAACCGCCGAGCGTAACCTCGTTGAATACAACCATAGGACTATATCTTTGTCACAGGCTAACGATATCCCTAAATAATATCAGAGTCTTCCGGTTCAGTAAATTATCCAGCAATAATAATTATAAACACTCACCAATAAATTGATGAACAAAGTTAACGGTCGAATATCTTCCAAGAGAAATTTCCAATCATCCAACGTGAGATGCGGAGGTTGAGTCACTCCTTCGGTGTGACAAGTGGAATAACAACATACTATCAAATGGCATGTAACTATGGAAATCTGTATGTGTGTATATTGCGTGTTGCAAGCATCTTGGTTAGTGTTAGACTGTACTTTGGTGGCTATATGACTGAAAAATAAAGCTTGAAAACAGGTAAATTCCAAGGCCAGTATTATAATAATAGCTTTCCCTTACATACGGGAATCTGAAGTGAGTATATATTCTATTCTTGAATATAATTATTTGCGTCGGTTATGAATTTGCCCCATTTCTCAACTATGTATATATATATATATATGCGGACTAATGTAAATCGCCTTGGAACAATTGTTTAACATTGGATTCCAAACATGTCAGGGTCTTTTTGTGTACATCAGCCAATAAGAAAGAATAAATACTAAGTGCTGACCATCTATTATACTCAGTCTCAGGTGCTTCTTAGTTGGTTATGTTTTTTTAGCTATATTATAATAGCTTTACCGGACAATCCTCGGTAATAATTATTATTGTTATATTATCGCTTTTCAAATTTGCACAAAACTCTGCTATTAACTTTTTTTCGAAGGTAACAATAACATGTGAAGACAAACAAAAACCCTGTAGCTTCTGCAAGTCAGCGGTTGTTAATATTGATTTGTTTAACTGATTAATAATGGGATCGAGAATATAAACTGTTAGTGGATGATTATGAAACAACGACAATGTACAAGGTACTGGTCATTGTGTGTAACATGCTTACCATTGTAATTTTATTGGCTGCTAATTACCTTTGTTCTATTTTCGTTGTCTCGAAAAAGATTTGATCTTTATTAGGCGCGCTTGTAGTTGACCACTATTTATAGCGCTGTACCATTCAATAATAGTGAAACGGTTACAATTTTCTTAATCAACACATGTTTGTGTCAAGCATGAAGTAAGTATTCAAAAAACACATTCTGATAAACAAACGAAAATTCTAGCTCAAAAGTGTCCTCATAAAGAATGTGAATTTTCAACTAGAAATATTTACGCATCATTTATATCATGTGTTTGTTGGAGCTATCTCGTAGGTAGTAGAAAGAGGGCACATGAGCTTAGGCTCTAATGAAGAAATTTCTTCCGATTATCTCTTAGATTGAGGGAAAGAAACGAGGAATGGTTAACGATCACAAAGAAACAACTGCTAGGCATTACTCCTGCCATGAAAAAGCCGAAACAAGCAAGAAATAAACTTCTCTCAAATTTCGTTCGAACATTTAACAGTAAAGTTTTCTATTTGTTATTCAAGTAGTTGATATGCTATCTGTGTACCATGACCATGAACTCACCAGACAAAATTATCTATCAAACTTTATTTCTTAGTAAGAGCAGTAAAACGAGAAAGTTTCTTACAAACATACATTTAGTTGCTACATGTCTGTTGTAGATAAAACTTAGTATGTATGAAAATGAGCCAACTCTCAACCTTATATTATATATATCCTAAGACTGTTATTAGCGGCCGTTTAAAATCTTTCTTTACAGAACTTGACTTATTATATAGAGAAACATACATACGTACATACATACATATATGTTCACTTGTTGTTTCCTTGCATAATATCCCATTGATTGGATCGTATAGTTATTGGTGATGCCTATATTATTTGTACGCTGTAGTTTGTGGATCAGAAAGATAGATTAAATCAGTATGCTATGTATGCCTCATGAAAGCAAGCGGTTATCAACAAAAGGAAGTTTTCAAAAACGCACAGTAGTTATTTTCTCTTAGGTATTCTAACAATGGATCTTTGAAATCTTGATCCATAATAATGCCAGGATCTGTCATGTATATACATGCACCTTCAGTACAAATTAGATCTATGTAATAACAATTCTTAGTTAATAAACGTAATTCTAGTTCGTCAGCATCAAGATTAACGACCCGAGTCATACCCATATATTGCGGATAAAATTCCCATGGCGTGAGAATGACATAGTTTAATGGAGTGTCCGAGGAGGACTGATGGTTAACAACGTCTTGTGGTTGATAAAAGTATGGATCTGTTGGTAACATGTATAATTGGTCATTAACAAAGTTTGTCATTCGGAAATTTTTAATAACGCTTTACATGACGTCTTACTTGTATCGTGCTCTGGGACTGTTGGTGCATCATCCAGTGGGTAGTATTCATCTTCGGAAAAATCTTCTGGAAAATCTTCAGAACGCGCAACAGTATCTTCATTGATGCATGGTTGATTTTGATTATGCAAAATCCGTTTGCACCATTGGTCAAATACAAAATTCTTGGATTTCAAAAGAGCCTTTGTGTTTCTGTTGAGCGTTTGATATAAGGCTTTCAAATCATCATTCACTAGACGCCACGACTTTAATGCAAATTTTTGCACTTCATATGGCTTGTAAGGTTCGTCCTTCAAGCCTGTAACAAGCGTCCTGTGGAAGATTCGAAAAGCTGTGTAAGCGGTTCCTTTACATTCTTCGATAATCTGCTCCGGCGTGGGTATCTTAATCCTTTTTGGTTGTCCATTTGGTAGTTTAAGATGAATGGCTTTTCCATCTCTCGAGAGAGTGACCGGATTAGGCTGTTGGGAATAACGAGGAAATCTAATTTTCATTTCGTATAATTAAATGAGCGTGCGTTCGTGCGTGGGGTATTTACGTTAATGGCTTAAATCAAATTGTGCGTTGAATGGAGATGATTCTGCGTATATATGTGTTTGCGTGTGTATTGTATGCGTATTTGTTCGCCAAGATAAAAAAAGAATAATCTATTCATAGATTAGTGAGATGTAGCATAAACAAAATAAATATACGACATTTGTTAATTGCGTAATGTATTTAATTAATAAAGTATATAATAATAATATCAGGTAACTAAATGTGTTTCAATATCGACCAGAAAACCGGTTGTACTGTTGCAGGCATATCCTTTAATGGGATATAGAATAATAAAGAGCGTAGTACTCATTTTTATTTTGCTTTCTTGTGCATAAACAATTTCGTATACTCCTTTTTGACGGTAAGTAATCTTGACTGATAGTGCTTCTTCATTTTGTTTTAAATAAAATTTGAACGGCATACTAATAGCTCACATTCGTAACGTTATCGTATGATACCAGCGGCAAAGTTTAATGATTTGCAATTGATTTTTCTTGGCGCGGCATAACCGTGGTTTCCCGTATTTTGGATCTTTATTATCTTGCATCTCTTAACCAGGGGAGACTTTCAAAGACTGGAAAGGAAAGATTTTCGAGGATGCAGATCTTTTCCTTGCAAAAAATTTATTAAATTTTTGGAGCCATTCATCGTTGTGTCACTAGCGTAAGCCATATCAAGTAGGTCTCGGACTGACAACAATAACCGCTAACAATACAAGTCTGATTGATAGAAACATACGCACCAAATTATTGTCATGTTGCATGACTAAATGTGTGGCAAATTCTTGACATTGTCTCATATATATACTATCAGAAAATGGACCCGCTATCCAAAATATTTAATTTTTATTTTAAATAGAATTACATAAATTATCTTATTCTGGTAATTCGTTTAATTAATCGTGCAGCGTAATCTAAAATAAACCGTTCCAATATTGCGCACAGTTTATTGGTCATATTAATATTTAATTCGCGTTTTATGGCATGCAATGGTAAATAGGGACCCCGACGATTATTAATGAGCACGGGGGACAACAAAATAATCCCAAACTCTTGTGATAATTCCCAAGTATTCACAGCCCAGTCAATCTATCCGAGTATACAATCACTCGGAATTATGTGTAACTCAATACTCTGTTATAAATTCGGGTATAACTCTATACTGATAATGCATGTTTTCGAGTTGTAGACCGACCAACAATGCCATTCTGATAACATTGTTTTTGCTGACCTAACAGCTTCAATGGGATACTACATTGGACCGTCATTCCCTCATTAACGGTTACATCATATCAAACTTACTTTCCGGTCATACAATTTTCCTATTAAACACGTACAAAGACCATATAGTCTACTAGTCAGGGCTAAACGAGAGAACAGGCTTTTCCCATTGTTTTTTCCTGTTCCAACTCAGTTGCACAAATATCTACTTGCATATACAGGTTATAAGCTCTAGAACAAGAAATGTGGTTTTATCTGAGCGCAGTGTGTTACCCACTAGAATTTGAGCCCCCTCCTTATTCTCCGGTCAGCCCTCATTAATTCGTTAATACATTCTGGTTACACCTTTTGGTATGTTCTTCGACACTAAATGTGCTGCATTCATCATTCCTTGGAATTTATACGTTTCGTGTAACTTTTGGCATGTAAGTCAATATTTTCACGCGATAAGCAAGGTAAGAAAGCTAGCGGTTTAACAAGCGATGAATACACACTCTGACGAGTCTTCCTTATTATTATTTTTACCGGTTCGGGGGTTTCCGGATTTTGTTTCGTTAAGATAAGAACATTGGTTGTACAATTCTTATCTCTGCAGGTCCATGCTTTCTTTGTCAAAGTGTAGGTATTATTAATGACATGTTGTTTATCATTGTTTTCATTAGACCTTAGAATTTTTTTCATACAGTTTTTCCATACAGTTTTTTCCATGCGGTTTTTCCATACGATTGTTTAGATAATGACTTAATAATCAGTCTGGGCTTCAGTTTTCATTATGTAATCATCATATACGCTCTCATTACTGTAAATACGTTTTGTTTGTATCACAACGCTACGTTCTGTTCACATTGACCATGTGATCGACACCTACTGAGATAGCTTCCCCCACCAGCGCTTGAACGAGTTATCGCAAGAAGAAGGGATCCGAGAGTAATCAACCACTCACGAACAAGGTGGTCTCAAAACATAGTTTCTAGAAAGATAGAGCATATCTTTGAGCACTGGTGACGTTCGTAATTTGGTCTCGATAAGCAGTATTACAATATTGTGGCTTTGCAGGTATTTCACAGTGGCGGGGTCAACAAGTCGGTCAGTTTTGGTGTTCATTGAAAAAGCTGCAGGTATCTTTTATATGTTAATGCGTGTATTTAAAAAAATGCCCTCCACCACTCGCGTTAACTGCGCTCGACACTCGGAGCATGTTCGAAATACTATTTGCTGAGATATCCACCCCATATATTAATTGTTTATTATCAAACTGATAATGGTGTTAGAATCATTAACCAGATGCCAAGCACTCTCGCAGAATTTGTCCCCCATGCATAATGTCTTTGGGAAAAAACCCCCCCTACGTTCTGAGAACTCTTAGTTATTGTTGACGCTTTTTGGCAAAGTTGTGCATGTGCACATTCCTACGGCCAAGTCAAACTTTGTGTGAGATGAGAAGTTTCGATCACACATCAAAATTTTATTATCCGCCCTTGGAGTAACATTAGGTTAGAGTGTCCAAAGGCGTTGGGTACCAAGATAGCATGTCAATCGATGAAAGTGTACAAGTTTGTTGCGGATCGACAGTAATAATCGCCGTTCATCATCGAGGGAGATTTACCAATCAAAGAGCGATAACTAGCATAATGTTTACATATTTCTTGCATAGACGTATACTTTTGATCGAACTAACTAGCTAGTCCTTGTCATAACATGAGTTTCGATCGATATACAGTTAATTTCTAGCCGAAATTGGTCAAAATTAAGAATTATCACAAACAAACTAGTATGCAGGATTATGAGCATTGGGGTACAAACTGCCGAATTTGCGTAAAATTGATATGTGTAAGATGTTGCCTATCCCGATTTGGGAGATAATAGTAAACAATACTAACACGTCATTCTGGCGTAAATAATATAGAATAAAGATGTATAAAAATCTAAATGTTGGTGTTACCGATACGGGGTCGCTCAAGGGGTGAGCATATTTTTGCTGTCAGTTACTGAAAGAGGAAAGAAAGAAATAAATACATTTCACAGCAAGCGAACGTTGAGGCGTAGGGCAATAGAGGCTTCGTCCATGTTATCATGTAAATAAACGTTATCTTTGGTCAATTTTGCTAGTCTTTCGCTCGCTCTAACCCAAAAGCCACGATTTAATATTCTCATCGGATGACCGAGATATACATGGCTTTGCAACATTAATGTCTGAGGCTTTCAACGAACGATTTTAGTACTCAAAAATACAGAGTAAGCAGCTGTCGTTTTTCTGCTTTGATTATTATGCTAATACAAGCACTATTAGATTTGACAGCGAGGTCACCTTTACGATAAAAGAAAGGCTAATCATTATCATGACGAACTCGCTTTGTGCAGATTTTGACTGGGGAACGCTCATGATTATAACAAAACTCGGAAATCCAACACCTGACGAAACCCACAGACTTTGGCACTGCTTTAATGTAGATAATAATATGTGACATTCGTTATTGTTAATTATGTTAACGAAAAAACTCGATTTATTTGTACAAACATCTACGTGTATTGATGAACGGAAAGCCAGGTATGCCTAGCTTTCCCATTAACGGACCACCATTAACCAGGTAATTTATGGGTTCGGCTTATTTGAGGGGAAATAGGTTCTAATTATTCTAATACTAATCGATCCTGAAGAAAAAAAAACACTTTTCATTCAGAATGCTCATGAATCTATACATCCTTTCGCATATAGTCAATTAGTTTTAACGATCAGTCGATTCTCTAATTATTTAGGAGAGGTTTTCAACCTGATAATATGATTATCTTTATAATGTTACCCGAACGCTAATCTAGCGTTTCTCCCATCAACGAACCATTTATAGCGTTCTAATTCCAGGAATTTAGAACAATTCCAGGCAAGCAAGTTCTTTGATATAATTATGTGCAACGTATTCCATTCATCCTCGTATATCATACTTGGTTTTTTTGCAAATAACAAAAAGGCATAGCATGGCTATGTTTCGGGAGCAAGTTTCTACTGATAAATTAACTTGTTCGTTAACAGTTTTAATATACTATCGATACCAAGACGAATTTATCTTATTACACATGTCTGTCACCATTATTTTCAACTACCAAGCAGATATAATGGAAAACTTGTTTCATTGCGCCCATCATGCCCCGATCGACCTTTTCTTTCTTTGTCTAAGCAACAATGACAAAAGCAATAATGACAACAATAACCATCACAACTGAAACAATAACAATAACATCTGCAACTGCAGCTGCAACTAACTGCAACAACAATCACAACGGCAACAACCACATAACAACGACATCATCATCAGCAACAACATCAACGACAATAATTTGCGGTAAATACACAGTTTAACGAAGGTCCGGTTTAACGAAGATGGCTTTATAACGAAGTTTTTTTTGGAACCGTTTCATTAAAAATAGAGCCCGCTTTAACGAATAGTCCGCATTAACAAAGTCAGGCGATGGAACGGAACACTTTGTTAAACCGGACTTTACTGTGTATAACGAATGCTATGCACATCGGCAATATGATGGTTTTAACCCCTGCGTGTCTATAGATGGCTTTCTCTTTATGAAAGGTATTTCATTTCAGGCTATTCTTTGTCGGATAACTGGATGCGAATCTGAGAACTGGCATTTCTGATGTTGCCATGAAGCTGATTTTACTAGTTAGTGCGAGTAATGATACTAATACTTGTTCAAACTTTGGTTCTTTGTGAAAAACTATAGTTTCATTCTGATTGGCTGTATCAATTATTTCAAGTTTCAAGTCAACCTCCCAGGCTCGAACATAAGACTTAAACCCGAAATGGGTTCGCAGTACGAAATATGGCCCTTTGTGTAGCAATATAACTGTAATTACAACCAATGATGTTTGAACAACCTCGCGGAAGCTTCGTTGATCAGAGTTTATTCTCCGACATACCTTCATAATTTGAAAGTGTCAAAAGCAAGGACATTTTTCACTTTGTAGTTTTAAGGATAATATTCCATTAATGTATTGTAATCAAATAATATATTATAAACTTTCTCTACTACTACTCGATCCTTGAGGTACTGATATTGATTCTACTATTACAGGCAAGATTGAGTCATAGAATATTTCTTCTGGATTTGTGTGTTATATGAATCGCCCAAGATATATTCCTCACGTCTTTTCATCTCGACCACCTTGGATTGTGGATTTATAATATTCACTCTTGTCAATGAGTTGTCAATCGAGATATTATTTGTATGATGCATCAGCCAAATCATTACTGTAAGTACATTGTATACTGCCTCGTGCAAGGTTTTTGTTTCTTCTCTCACAATAATCGAGAAACGATATTTTTAAACAAGTCTCGTGATTTTCAGCGTTACTTACCCAGCATGTATCTAAATCTTTCACCAAAAAAGGAAAGACATTACATTCTCTAGCCTGAATGACTTGTGGAAGAATTAGTCCCTATTCCTATATATATGAAAATGGAGCTGTTAGGGTATATTTTAATTTCCGATAATGCTGTGTAAAAACCGTTTTAAACTTAATAGTAATAGTATACCAGATCATTCTCATCCTTAGAACAGTCCGCCAAGTATAATTTCACGAAAACAAAAACAGTCAACATTCCGGTTGGATTACAATACTAACAGTCCTATGAGCTATGAAGGAAACTTGTTAAATGAATAACACACGTAATACTTGGAGATGAGCAGTCATTTAGAAATTAAAGCAAACCTATTCTTATCCAATTTGCAAGCATAATTGTATCACACTAAAAACAGCGTCCAAATCACCTGATCAAAATCCTATTCAACCCATCTCTCCCCAACGAACTTTGCCAATTCCGGTCTCCCAATTAACGAAGTAAGTTTTTTCTTAAGATACTTGCTCAACGCTTTCTCCCTTCTCTGCACATACGTTGTCAATTAACAAATTCTCTTCTCCTGTTACAATAACTTTTACATTTTGATACAAAATACCACGTCCCTTGTTCTGCGCCCCAACACCAATCTTATCAATTTCACAACCATGAAGAGAAAACCCAAACGTCGCCTATCCACAACGGACTCACACGCTTCTTCTAGCACTTCTACTTATACGCACCCAATTTCCAGTAACATTAGCTCTTCTTCTTTGCCTCTTCACAAACGTTTTCGAAGACACGCCACACGAGGGACACCCGTTCATGCACCATTCGTAAGTGATCCTGCGTGTATAGATCATTCAGACGCATTTGACGACAACGACGACGACACAGAAGTTTATAGAAAGCACAGAAACAGCATGAATGATACAGTCAGTGTATCTTGCGGAAGCGAGAAAGAGAATAAAGAAAATAAAGAACGAATGGATTGTAAAGAATGTAGGGAAAAAGAGGATAATACAAAAGATCTTGATAAAGAGTCATGTAAAGCGAATGTAGTAGGGAAAGAGAGAGAGAAAGTGAAAGAGAATGGTGAGAGAGAGAAAGAGAAAGAAAATGAAAACGATAAAGAAAAAGAAAAAGATAAAGGTAAAGGTAAAGATAAAGGTAAAGATAAAGGCAAAGATAAGGATAGAGACAAAGAAAGGGTCAAAGAGAAAGGCAAAGATGCGAAAATCCGAGGTAGAGATCGCGAAAGAGAAGCAACACAAGATCGAAGCGAGCATGCTTCGATGCTGCGGGCAGCGCAGGAAGAAATATTGGAATTGAAAAAAGAGATTAAAAGATTACAGGCAGAAGTATCGTTTAAAGATCAAGTGATCGAAAGTTTACACGCTCAGAGCAAGAAGCCTAAACCTGGTACGAGTTGGGTTGATGGGAATACTTTAGATTGAAGGGAAAGAGAGTGTTGACAAAACCGTAAATTGCTGTTGCAGGCTTGACGTGTGTAATCTGTGTTGAGTATATGAGTAATCCGTGCACAATATCCTGTGGACATACATTCTGTTATGAATGTTTATACGATTGGGTATGTTATTTAACAATCATTCTTGAGCGCTTTGTGCTCCTCAGTCTCGTGCTGTTTTTGTTGGTCCTTTTTTTTCCCCCTTGCGTCGTATTTACACAACTTTTTGCATCCTCTTGGAACTTAGCTGAAAATCCGACGCGAATGTCCAACCTGTAGGAAGAAAATATCTCAACGGCCGACACTTTCTTTCGTTGTAAAAGAACAAGTAGAAACTTACGTCGAGCAACTGGCTCCTGATGAACGCGAATCCGCTAAGGCTCGCTTACGTGATAAGGAGGCTTCGCTGAAAGAACAGAGTGATCCCTGGAGTGAGGTATTTGGAGGTCACACGGTAGCAGTCATTGTGGATGATGCTGATGGAGTAAGGTTAGTATGTTATTGAGGGCTTCACTTTCCGCTTTTACTGTGATAGTATAGAAGTATTGGATGAAAGAATATGGAGAGACAGATCACAGATTAATAATCCGGTAGAGGAATATTCATTTGAGGAAAAGACGTCATTTCATAAATGTGCTTTAAATGATTTATTCACTCTTAATAGTCAAATTATTATAAGCAGTTTTATGTTGAAATCTTCATTCACAATATCGTTCACAATATCATTCACAATTAACTGACTTTATATGACTTAAATTCGCAGACGATGTTCAAGGTGCGCTTGGGAAGGCAAGTTTCTCAGTGACTGGATTGGGTGACGGGAATAGGAGGACAATTGCGTAGTGTAATTGATAGTTGACCGTTATTGGGAATTTAGATACTCTACGTCCATTGTGAATGTGCATTTTATCCCTATTGTTTCCTAGTCACACCTTTTCATATTTCTTGTTTTAATCCAAGCGCCTTAATCTCTTCAGCATAAAATTGATAATATTAACAAGTTTCAAATAATTTATATCATCCGCAACCTCAACGTTTTCCAGTAATCGGTAATGTGTGTGTACATTGTGGGGTTGACTACCGTGAGCGCACATACCGATTAGATGAAAGCGACCATGACCTAGGCCTTGACAGTGATGAATTCGACGACGACGATGATGACGATAGTGACGGACATCTCTTGTACTTCTATGAGAGAAATTCCTTCAGCGGCGGACGGGACATCGACTCCTATTCGGAGAACGACAGCATCCCGGATATCTTATCAGCCCGGGAATCGGATCCATACGAGACAGATTCGACGGATCGATCGTATACAAACTCTGATACGCATAGTTTTATACAACAGCAATTACGGACACTATGGACTCAGGAATCACAGATAGAACCTATATATGTAAATACATCTTCGCAGAGCTCAAACAGAGGACATCGTCGTGTGCCTTTAGCAACGTCAACAAGGAATTCATCCAGGCGTCAAGATAACGAGGATACTCCTCGTGGGAGCGAATCGTCTGATGGATACCATCCGTCTTCGTTGACAGTGTCGGATGATGACGAAGAGGAAGAGGAAGGTGAAGAGCATGGGAGTAAATCTGCTCGTTACCCTCTTCGATCAAGGAATTATTCTATCGTTTCAGATGATACTTCAGACGCACCTCGCACTCATCTAGCTCTTTCTCAAGGCACACAATATCGTTTAAGATCTCCGATACTAGCAGCAACTATTCGTGGATCACCGGGATCATCGTCGAGATCACGCAATCAAGTACGTGAGACTGAAGACGACGCCGACGACGATGACGACACCACCGATTCTGACCTTTCTTACCATAGTCACGATGATATACATTCTGATAGTTTGATATCGGATGATGCTGACGATGATACCTCTTCCAGTTCATCGGATGACGATATTAGCTATGAAAGCGGGCGACACTCGTTGTCTACTCTGGTCAGTGATGATGCAGAAGATTTTGATATACGCCGTCAACTACGCAGTATTGGAGCAGGACAAGTTCGACCATATGTGAGCGGAGAAAATTATACATCCGCTACTCGAAGCGGGGAAAGTTATACATCCGCTACTCGAAGCGGAGATAGGAGGAGATGGATGGCAAGAGGATGAGCATGGGAACGGACGAAGATGGAAGATGGTTGATGATAGGTGGTGTTACAACACGTGTATAGGACGTGCTGTATGCACGTTCCTTGCCGACTTGAATAACCAATTGAAGACTATGTTGACGAGATATCCTGTATCTCGAACATTTCATTCCTTCAGGACAATGGAATGATGGTATTATGTGGCCTTGCTCGGAATTTACAGATATAGAGTCGGTTCTGATCAACAAACTATCTATGACACTTTACAAAAAAAATAGACGATAATATTGATTATGGTGATGATAAGATGGTGATAAGGTAATGACAAGATAACGAAGAAAGAAGTCAATTATAATGAGACAGCGATGTATTACGCGTTTGTCTGTGGCAGTAGACAACTTATAGATAGTTTGCTATTTATAGCATAGGGAAGTTTGATTTCATTGGTTTACAATAATCAGCATCTAAGAAGGAATATAATTGGTTAATAAATTTATGAACAAGCTACTATAATTTGAAGCTTCCGCTCAAAAATTCTTTCTATATCAATTTACCTCTGAGAGTAAAAGTGGCTTACGCTTACCTGGGATAGCCAGACGAAATATTCCAGAAAGATTAAGGTTCATTACTAAACGCACAAATTGCACGTCATATTTTTTTTAAATAAAAAGCAAGTCACAAACAAATTTAATTTTGAGTTATACTGTGCAGACTCCATTTGTCATAGTTTGAGTGAATGCAATGTTTTTAGAATAAATAAAAGAATAAGAATAAGAGTAGTATCATCAGATTCAATGGACTTTATGCCGACTATGTAGACACTCCATTTAGTCCTGGCACGCGCATTTTCGAGTTTAAGTTCTTACCAGAATGTTCTTTATTTAATAGACTGAACGTTGGAGTTTTGTAGCATCCAATGGATGGTGAGTTCCATTTGCTAAGGATGAAATACAAATGTCACGTTTTCAGGTACAGCAAACGCCGAACGTTTATACAAGAATAAACAAAACTTGTACTCCTATGAGATAAGTGATAACGCGTTCCAGAGGCCATTTTTGTCCGTCCCGCGGAAAATGACGACGAAGGAGGGGAGCTCGTAACTCTCCACTCATTTCACTCACTCGTCAACCGACAGCAGCAGATGGTGCGGTCAGGCTAGAGAGAGCTACCTCCAATAGGGGGCGATAGAGGCCTCACGTTCACCTCACACGTCGTTTTTGAACTACCCCAGCAGCCTCAGCAAAAAAGCACTACTATCGCGAAGGACTTTTATTCAACAAAACGCGTTGCGCTCACACTGTGTATAAGTACCCAGCAATGATAGTTGATTTGTGGCATGTGCATTACTGAGCGATTTATACAGCGAGTGAAGATGATATTGAAGCTGTCCAAGAGACACTGGTTGCACTCACCAAACAAGTGGCATCATTATCAGAAGAATTTCGGCAATTGCCGACTTTAGTTTGTTTACAGAGACTATCAAAGCCAAAGAAGATGATTTGGACAAAGTTTCTGCAAGGATAAAATTACTAGAAAATTTCATGGCATGACAAAACTATGTGGCATGTAAACAATTTCAAGCATGAACTCCTACTCTTCTGTCTCGCATGCACTCCATTGCGTTGCCAGTTAGGCTTTAGTCGGAAGTTTAAACTCACCAGATCTCGCCAACTAGTATTGATTCGACCCTATAATAATGGTGCTCAAGAAAAGGAAACATAAGAAACTGTACTGTTTGTGACTACTACATCAACACTTATCCTTGCTAAGCGGAAAAAGGACCGAAAAAGTATCCACCTCTTCAACTTTGACTCTGATACATCAGAATGGATCTCATATACCTTGCCATTCCGTATTTCTCTAACAAGCTCTCATGTCTTGTTTACTATTTTGTGAAAATACATTACGCTCGATTGGGGGGTTTTCATTTCGAATACCAACCGTGTTTTCCTTAGAAGCATTAGAAAAGTAGCCTCCCATCATAGGATAGATAAGAAAATCGCGTAATAATGCATCATGAAGACGGCTCCATGGAGACTTACATGGAAATAGATGACATTGAAAATGACGGGGCGGGACATTCGTCTAATAATCAGACGGCTTAGTGGGGTCATTCGGATCGTCTAAAATACGGATGGCTGAAAAGTTATTGACCTTTGTAGGCGTTGTAGAAGAAGAAAATATTACTATGACGCAACATGTCGTTGTTACTATGACGCAACTGATGGAAGAAATCCGCGAAATCCGCGATATTAATATTGTCAACAACTGACGTCGTGACTGATGCTACGGTGTAAACGGTGACGTATTCTCCTGAACTCCGACGCAGTAACACCACAGCTGACGTATACTGAGGACAATAGCTTAGACAATTAGTAATAGCAGCTAAAATAGATCAATTAGTCTGCTCGAAAGATATATAAGTAGCGTAGATTTCAGTTGGATAGAGTGTCAGTGCATGTGTAGAATGTTCTAATTACTTCGATTCCTTTATTATTATTGTAAATAAATGAGTAGTTCTTTATACTCTGAAATACGTTGTTAATGATGCATTCCCTGGTAACTTATCGGTATAGCTGAGAAACCGCTAATCCCTATATTAATATCGATGAAATCCCTGTTCAGCTGCTCTCTCATATAACTCAAGTGACTCAAGTGCCTTTTTAATATCTGCTTGTACTCCAATTCCATTTTCATAATACAGGCCAAGAACATATTGTGCATAAGGATTTCCTTCTTTAACTCCTAATTGGCACAATTCAGTTACAACACTAATGTCAACATCTAATGTTTTTAACTTTTACTGACAAATGTGCTTGTTTTATCGCACTATCAACTGCTTTTGATTATCTTTTCTACTCCAGTTCCATTTTCATAACATAAAGCAAGACTAAATTGACAGTGGCAAGTCCTTGTTCAGCTGCTTTTTCGTTATAGTAGAATCCATGTATAAATGCACGAGTACTAAATAATGAAAAAACTTTTTCAGCGTAAACAGTGTTACTAAATAACTTAAACAATTTTACATTCCTAACATTTATCAATTTATCCTTGTCGCCACCTTCCTTCAGCTCAACTAAACGGTTACTTCGTCTCAAGCACTCGACCAATCCACCCTCCGACAAACATTAACCACACTAAACTCACTTACACAAGATTCCTTCACTATTAACTATTAACTGATTCTAGCTCAAAAAAGTGCCCTAATAAAGAATGTGAATTTTCAACTAGACATATTAATATTTACGCGTTTGTTGGAATTAACTCAATATATGCAGTTGTATAGCAAGCTGTACACATCGGAGACGGTATGTACGTGATGAAATTCGCCGTACGTTAATACTGTAAGATAAAGCTTAAAATAAAAATAATTGGTTGTCCTTGCTTGCGATGTTACTGTTGTTTTGGCTGGTTTCACTATGTTTATATTTCTTATTTTGCGAAAATAACCCAGTTTGGAAAAAGGCGAGCGGGCATGCTGACATCAATTGGTTTATTCTGCTTTATACTTACGTTCTATGTCGGACATACAAGTTGACATTCTTCTTAACAGACTGATAGAATAGAGAACTTGAATACTACTACTGCGTGATACGCCTATAAAATTGGGTTTGTACAGAAATACTTTAAGCAAAAGGTACAATATACAATGTTTATATTGTAGTATTAATATAGGTACTGTATTTCGTTAGAAATTACTGTATTTATTAGATATAATTGGTTGTGGTGGGAAGATGTGTATACACGTACATTAAAGGAAGTTTTGACAATTTTGGAGTTTTTTTTTGTGTTGTGACGCTGTCGTTCTGAATGTTAATTTGTTGTTTCGTCGCCTTGTTTTCCAAATCTTCTTTTCCACCCCAACATGTCACTACACACGAGGAAGCAAGGTACGAGTCTACATATTTTTAATTCTCTTTCCCAAAGGAATGTTTCATGTTTTTTGGTAGCCATGATCTACGTGGAATGTTTCTTGGCTACCAGATAAGAGGTTTATTCTTGGTATTAGTCGAATTTGTAAATATGTGGTTTCGGATAATCTATGTAACGTTTGTTTTCTGTCAACCACGTCGTTTGTTCGTTGTCTCAGTTATGTGGTATTCCTCTCGGTTGGAGAAGTATTCCCTTATCCACATTATTTAATAGTTTGTTCTTGCATTGTTGTCTTTCGTTCTATTTTGAGCTGATTTATATCTTTTATCAAACTGTATGTATGCAGTTATGTCTGGGATTAGTAAGGACATGGAATACAATGTTTACACGTTGCGTTCAGTTAATAGTTTTGCTCGTGTGAATATCTATGTCAATGTATCATATATGAGATCGCGAATGATGCAGATACAGTAGTTATTATTCGAAAGGTTTAGATGTCGGATTATTTCTACCGTATTAGTATGGCAAATAGAGAGAGGTAAATCTTTCAGCTATGTTAATAAATTGTGCATGAGTTGATTCTTCTCTAATTCTCCATAAGTGTACGATTCAATAAAAATTTCCATATAAGTACTGTCAATATTGTTAAATTGGTCAAGACAACCTTGAACTTGGATATCAACCCGATGACTGTTGGATATTAATGGACGCGGAAATGTCTTCAAAGATTAAGAGCAGTCCAACAGCCTTAGTTGTTTTCAAATCCTGATTATTATTATTGGAGTTATTTACTGCTTTTGCAGTGTCAGTCTTACGGGGAATTATGTCTTATTATAAAACAATATTGAAATATCCCCTAAATGCAGGCTTCACTCTAAGTACTATTAACCCTAACGACCTGTACTTAGGAAGAGTCCGCTGTAATAAATTTCTACATAAATAATGCGCTTCCACAATAAGATCGTTGTAATGTTATACAATCTCTTGTTAAAATAGCGACCGATTGTTAAAAGCGCGCTTTCTTTGAAAAATTTTACTTAACTTACGAGCCGATTGACAATGGTACGAACTCTGACTTTAATTTGAAGGAATCTCTTGAAGATAGGGTATATATTTGTATGAACATAATATCTGTGCACATAATAAGGTTAAGCACAATAATAGAGATATGGTTGATTAAACGGTGTCAAGTAGTATATGTTGTGCGTAAATGTTTCTTCAATTTTCGTACATGGCAGGTAAAATGGTCTTGGGTAAGTTCAACGTAATAATAAGCACAACTTACTAATGATTTTTAATTTGACTTTACCTGGATTTATGATCTAATACTAACTTTTGAATCGAACGTTGTTTATCTGATGTCGTATAATAGTTTATAGTATATTGTATTATGCTATGAAAGAACCCACTTCTTCAAAAGACACGAAGCAACAAATGTCTTATTTTTCGTATTGAGATGGGATGCCAAAAGTCATAGTTCGGGATAAAATTTCTGTCAATGTTCCAACAAATCTTGTAGCGACACTGTACATGACAACAATAAAAAGTCGTAAATGATAGCGATAATTGGTGTAAATCTTCTCGGTTAACCACACCCCTTCCTCCTCAGACTGTTTCCATTTATCGATTGTTGAGCAAATAAAGTTCATAATAATAATAATAGAAATTCTTCCAGGATTCAGTCTTCTTTGCATATTGGCTTGCAGACAATTCATGATAAAAATGTAAATGGTAATAGTATATAGTTGGTCACCAATAGTAATACTCGGCACGAAAAATCGGTTTATCGATGGACGTTGAAAAAAGTGACATCTGCAAGTATTTGTTTTGTGCAATGTGCACAATGCTTCCAAGTTTACCTACCTTCCATCTATTGTGATACGACCCACCCAAAAAGGTCAAATTGTGGTACATAACTGGAATCAGTAATCGCTATCTGGCCTATATAAAGCGTAATTTCGTCTCTTCGATTATGCTCAATTTGATTTTCCCGTGTTTGTCACTTTGTTATAGCCCTGATCCGTAACAACCACACATAACAACGAATGTCTGAAAAACGGAAAAAACTGGAAGAGCTTGCAGCCAAGAGAAAGGCAGAGCAGGCAGACGAGACTAATCAAAAGTGAGTTCGGAGGTGTAGAATTATAGTTAGCGTATACTAGATCAGTCTCTTTGCATTTGGGTAATAAAGTGTGTTTTTGATACCGCTGTATGCATTATTCAACGTAATTACATGTAATGATACTCATCAAATGGATTGCTATTTTACATGTTCAAGACAAGCAGAAAAGGTCAAGCCTAAGCCGCAAGCACAAGTACAACAAAAGCATAAAACAGCTTCTAGTGGAACTTCCGCTGGACCTTCCAAGAAAATCTCAGCTGGAGGGACAATGCGCTCTTCAGCTAAACCAGCTGCGGCTCCACCCCGTACAAATGCTAAGCCTTTTAGTGGTCGTCGGCTGAACGAGGATGATTATGATGAAGGAGATGGCTTTATAGTGGATGATGACGAAGGTACGTTGATGTCGGATAACGCAGCAAAATACAATCACATTGCGATATGGATTTTTGCCAAAAATGCAATAATAAGAGAAATCAGAGAAGAAAATGTCGCAGCATAGGTGCTCAAACTGCGTGGATTGTTCTTATTTGTGCTTGTTTATACGTGTATTTTGTGGTCTTTCAGTAGTTAATTGCTGTTGTAAGAGATTTTTTTGCACAAGATTGGGTTTTATGACTTGCTGGATTTATTTACCTCTATATTGTTACACTTGATCTTGAATTTTTTATAGGTGAAGACATAAACGATGGTGTTCACAACTGACTAGGTGGCCTAACATATAAATGCATATTTCTGGTTTTCTGTAGATGAGGTTACAACATCCTCGAGCGATTCAGAAGACTATACATCGGAGCCATCTGGTTCTGATGAAGCATTGTCCAAGAAGAGAAAGAAATCTGGCTCGACGAGATCAAGGAAGGTATAATGAATAGCCAAGTGATATTAAATTGATATACAAAATTGATTTCTTGCCGATACGTTTACGCGTGAACGTTTACTATAAATTGGCTTTTTTTTTTTTTTACGTGCACCTGTGTTTATTACACATTGAACTCTCAATGGCAACAGAAAATTAAAGGGAAGCCTAAGAAGAAAGTATCGAGTGATGATGAATCGGATGATGTAATGAGACAAAAGCAAAAGTCAAGGACGGTTGACGATGAAGTCTATGATAGTGATGAAATAAGTGAGTGGAGGTTGACTTTTGAATTTTAATTATCTGCTGACACGCTAAGCAAACTATGGTCAATTGATACAGAACAAGATGCTGCAGATCTAGATGCTTCCAACATTATAACTGGTGGCAGAAGGACAAGAGGAAAGAAAATAGATTTTTCCGTTTTTGGTCCAGGTGAGAGACGAATATCATCAAGAATTATTGTTGTTAGTTTGTCATTTGTTTCGTACCGTTGACGACATTTATAAACGATGAATCGCATTAATAGATCCAGAAGACGAATGAAATTATCTTCTGTTGTCTGGTGTCAATGTCTCTTAATCTTCCTGTCATGTAAATATTTAGGAAGATGAACAGATGCAACCAATATGCTAACTCGATACCATGACATAGTCGATTACAGCTCATAGCATTTTGTAAATTTTACAGCTGACATCTTATCATCCCTTACTTCATTATTTGCTGTCGAGGTGTGGATATTGGTGGGAATTATCTGCTATACATCAAGTTGGTTTATTAACAAGTACTCTGATTACTCCTATCTCTTTAGTATCTCCAATGTAAAGAAATGAATATTACAACTGAGATATAAATTTGCAATTGGCTCATTCGACTGAGGAGTAGAAATAATGCTCTCTTCATATGTATTTGCTTTTTCTAACCAAATGTAAAAACTATGAGATTTAATTCATGTTAGAATTGAATTAATGTTCAATAATGATAGGTTAGTTTCAACTGATATAAAATCCATTTACAGAGACATTTGTATATAAAATATATCTGGTGTCAACTTTTAATGTCCCACATGATAATGGGATTTTAATTGAGAAATATTCATAAATAAGTATATAATAGTTGTCATATTATCTAAAGTCAAGTATCACTCCTATTTTGTTTGGCTTTGCCTAAATCTTTTTCGCGACGAGCGAGTCTACTGACAAGTTCTTTTTGAATTTCAGCTTGTTTCCTAGATTCAATTAGAGAGTCCACTGATCTCAAACCATTGACAATATCTCTTGTCTTTCCAAAATACACTTCTTGAAGAGAATTACGCATTTTCAGTTCCATATCTTCAATTATACGTCCAATATTAGCGATATGGGCCTGTGGTTCATCGTACGGATAGTCAGCCTCAGTCTACACAAATGTTGCAATTTTAGAACCAATAATGAGTCACAAGAATCAACTAAAGCGCATGTTTCACATAAATCCAGCAACTACAGAGCGCTTACTTGTCTTGTCATGCTGCCAGAGAGATTCAATTTGCCTGTTTCATCTCTATCGGTGATGGTATAAAGCATTATTGTTGATGTCAACTTGTAGTGTGCATTGCGTCCTCTCTCCGTAGCTCTAAAAACATGAATAGAATCCCATGCACCTTTCATCTTTCTTCCATCTTCGCCGACTGAAATGGTCAAGATCTAATACTTAGTATCCATCTGTGGAAATAGTGCAAGACACTAGGGAATAAAGTGATAGACATCTGACCTTTTTTGAAGAGAACAGCCCCAGCAAATGCATCATTATCATCATCCCAAAAATATGCAGAAGACACACCTTTTTCGTAATACCTAAAATAACATAGTAAGATGAAAAACACGATAGGATCGAAAGATACGCACGCGTATGACCAACGTATCTTGAACCAAAACACCACTACTGAATCAATCCTTACATTTCTCTATACGTATCGAACGCTTCATTAGCAGCTATTTCTAGCCTGCGTAATTTGGGGGAAGGTACAGGGCTTTCCATTGAAGGAGGGTCATACTCGTTGGACCAAGGAGATCTATAGCAATGGCAATGATAATTATGTCAATAAATATATAAGAGTTGTACTGTCATACATTTGGAACTAATTATCGTTTCATTCGTCAGTAATAGTAGTAGTCACATTTTTTCAAACTTAGGAAGAGCGAGAAAATGACACTGAAATGTTGACCTACGATAACCTGAACGCGATGATAACAAAAACACACACACCACACACCATACACATACACGCAAACACCACGCACACGCACACGCACACGCACACCACACACACACACATATTGTATAAACTAGTTTCGATGTATTGCTTGAATTACTTACCTACACGAGTCACCGTCCCTGTTGAACTCGGATACAAGATAGTCTCTACCTTTAACCTTGCATCTCTGGACTTTAAGTGGCTGGTCAACATTGTTGAGTAAATCATCTTGAAGGTGAGGAGCTAGATCTATTAACTGGGACAAATTCTCTTCCATGTTCTGAGGTGGAAGACGGCGCATGAGGTCCAAAGCACAATCAAATTGGTCGCCCTGTATTTACAAACGCTTTACATAAGTAATAAAGTTATATACATATACTTTTTTTTCCCCTCATTTTGACTTTCACTTTTCACTTTCGCTCTTTTATATAGTATTATGAACTAGCTAGGCCTTTGCTTGCGTTGGTAGAATGACCACGTTCTCGTAACTGACCATCTTGTGTGTCATTAACTTTTGAAAAAATTTCTGAATCGATGACAATTGTGCAGTTTCTGGGCAGAGATACCCTGTGCCTGCTGTAGGTAATAATCTATGGGTCTGGTGGCAAAAGGGGGAGATCGTATTGGTGGCCGCAAAGTCATTCACGAATGATCGGTCGCGATTGTTTCTCACGACATCTCGTGCCATGACTATTTATACAAACAGACAAGGGAAAGCACCATGAAAAGGATGATAAGAAGCAGAGATTTTTTTTTTGCTCCGCTTCTACATCATTATGTTCCGAAATTGAATGATGCATTGCCACGTTGTGCGATGTCTAAACTTTGTATATGTTTTGGATCGAAGCAAAAATGGGAGCGCACAGAATAAAGGGCGTTTGTACGCTATTGTTTAGATTGGAATACTGATGTAATGACAGGTTTCGAACAGTTTGGTCCTGCATACATGATTGATCGTCCCACTATCTGCCCCTTTTTTTTAAGATGAGTGGGGTTTTTTGTTTGTATCTACATCGCATCGCTGTAGCATCTGACGATGTTGCCTCTTGTATAACATTGATTAAGATGCATGGGGAAGAGGGAGTCAGGCAAGGTTTAAGTAATATTGCCAGTAATAAATACCAGCCTGAACATCATTGTCCTGTCACAGTTACTTGCACAATAAATCCGGTTTGATAAAATATCCCATTGTAAGGGAGAAACAAATGATCCAAATTCGTAACAACAATGAGATAATATAATTCACCGATCTGTGTTTTCGCTCGTGAATTAGATACTAGCAATAACTTTCTTATAAAAGGGGCCACTAGGGCTATATTAAAAGCAAGTATATACTGGATGTCAAAAAATCAACCTTCGAGCTACAGTATGGTAACATATCAATAGTACTTTTCTCCGGAGAGAATCAAGGCTCCATCAAGCAATGCCCGGAGAAAGATTCCCCGAGCGCCATTTTCATCTCGATCCATTACAGTTCCACAATTCCGGCACTTGTACACCTCGGACCCTCCTATTTTTGAACAGCTGCAAGTTTTGGTATAGTAATAGGCCTCGTTTTGGATAATAACACGAACCCCTAATTCTTCTGCTTTAGCCACCA
Organism: Paraglomus brasilianum; assembly: GCA_910592345.1. NCBI lineage: Eukaryota > Fungi > Glomeromycota > Glomeromycetes > Paraglomerales > Paraglomeraceae > Paraglomus > Paraglomus brasilianum. The sequence goes on from CAJVPI010000043.1 coordinate 43,603, forward strand.
GGCGGTGGCGAAATTGATATTAATAGTGGCCCCAGCAGAGCATTTGAGAACCGTTTTTCGTGTTATTTTTCTTGTTTTTCGATTTATCATATTCGACACCTCAAAAGGAGGGATGATAACGGCATCGAATTTGCGAGTGAAAAATGCGACACTTTTTTTATAAAGTTCGCTTTGCAGGTGTTTGACTTTTCGTCGCATCCAAGAGATTGCCTTATCAAGTCGCGAGGCCTGTTTCTTCTTACGTTTCGAGCCAGTTTGTCCTTTACAGAAAGGAGATTGCCCATGTCGTATTACCTACGCCTCTTTGGTGGGAGAGTACCAGGTGAGGGGTGTACAAACGCCAGGATCGATGGAAACTGCATGAATATCCGCTTGGGTTTCGCGAAGTTGTTTTTGCGTCTCGTAAACCCACGAAAATTTCCACTCGTTGGTTTTGCGAATATATGTAAGCTTACAGTCGGACGTTATTTTGTGAGGAACAGGTCACTTATTATTACAAGTGGCTCTCGATATAAGAACCCTTTAATATAAGAAATTTTCGATATAAGAAAGTATTTTTGCTGGACCCGATTTAAAATCTTATAACAAATGACTCTCGTTATAAGAGATTTTCGATATAAAAAAGGAATTTGTTGGGCCCCGATCACTTTCGTATATCGAGAGCCACTTGTACTATTACGCCTTTTTTTTTCGAAATGAAGTGGCCACAAATCGCGTTTTTCGTTCAGAGTGATAATAGGCTTATGGCGGGGTGCGGAAAGCATGACATAGAATCGGTTCCACGTGGATTTTGAAAAGTTCTGCGCGCGAATACGAATTGTCATTGTTTGTCGCAAATCTTTTCGGAATCGAAATGACAAAGATGAACTTTTTTGCTGATTCGTGGTTGATCCTATATTTTGATTGATCATCTCGTCCCTAGCAGTTAACGCTTTATCAATCGCCTCGTCGATAATGTTTGCAGGCGCCTTGCCCGTGTGTGCCTTGAAGGAGCATTCCAATACGCACGACTGTTCGCATGAATTTGTGTTCACCCCATACACATGATCTTTGTAGTCTCTTATCCTCACGCTCATTAACGTCTTTTCCTACACGAACGTAAAGTTTAAGCTTATCTTCAATGGGTTGAGATTTTAGCCAAACCCGTCGTGATGGACCAGAATGCAAATTTTTTGTATGGAAATGGCGGTATCGACTCCAGCGGACAACTGCATTATAGGCATATCTTGACAAGCCCATCCACCGTTTCAATAGCTGTTTTTGAGGGCGATCTGGATATACTTTTATTGGCAGCGTACAGTTGAGGGCTTTCAAGTGTTGTCGTTTGTTGTGTGCTGCTGTTATGTTGTCCTGATTTTGTACTTTTCCCCTTGTTTAGGGTTCTCGTCAGGCACTCTTCTTCCTTGCTCGCCGGAGGTCGCTTTGTTGATGAAAGCCATAAGTTTTGTAGTATGGGGGGAGTGGATGAGGTTGTGGCAGAGTCGGTCACAATGGGCAACCACAATTCCGAGACCATGCTGCGACTTTTCCGTTCCACTTACGTTTATAGGTTGCGGAGCTGACGAGTTATTCGAAGGTTGCGGAGCTGAGGACCTCCTTTTGTATGGACCCTTTTTTGGCGGCGGCGGCGGCGGTGGTGTTGTTGTTAGCACTGAGGGGAGAGATTATGTGTTTATGATTTGGATTTTCAAATGAGCAAAATATTGCAATGGTTAAAAGAGCATGGGGGATAATGTCTTTAAATATGTTTATGGTTGTCGGCATTTGAATGGCGGAACCGAAAACATGCATAAAACATGCAATCTTATATGGAGACGCGCATAAAACGTGCAATCTTATATGGAAGCCTACGCGCATAAAACATGCAAACACAGACTATATGATGGATCGCGGTCACAAATCGTTATTATTGGTCACATTTGCTGCACACGTATCTTAATAGACACTTGCAATTCCATGCAATTCGAATTTTTTTGATGCGTTCCGTTGTCTTTGTAAATATATTAGAGGGTTAAACAAAATTGATATTAATTTTACATTAACTCCGATTATAACATCGTAAAATCCATCCTAAATTTTCTATTAATTAAAATTATTACGATAATAAAACAGCCATCTCCACAAAAATCAAAATGCCTTCGCGTTTTGAAATCACGTGCATGTGACAATTATCACCTGTCAAGAAAATATTTTGCCTCTGATATGAGCACTATTACTGTATATGCAAAATCAGCATATAATCATTTATTTCCCCAATACAGATATGAACACACTGGTTAAAAGTCAGTACTGTAGTTGCGTTTTTTTGAGATACCCGGGATACGTCCATTCAGTTGCCTCAAAGTATTGTTGGGCTGTAAAATGATAATAATAAGACCATGTCAAGTCAAAACGAAAAATTAAGTGATTGACATACCAGCATGCTTGTATGTAGTAATGAAGAGAATTTTATTCATTGCCAGTATAAATTGGTTGTGGACAAGTAATGTCTTTAAATTCGTCTCTAACAATATTATGATAAAGATATTCTTTTATAATCCAAAGGAGGAGGGGTTGGTACCAGGAACCAGGATGGAAAAGGATTTAATTTCTTTGGCAATTTCGGAAACACTTGTTTTTCTAGTTTTCAACAAATTAAATTCTGCATAAGCACCATTAGCAACCAGCTGGGTTTTGACAAATAGAAAATGCTGATATTTTTGCAAACCATTTAAATTTTTAAAAAAAATTCCCAATATAAATATAGCATTAAGATCTGAATATCGAAACCCTTTCCATTGCCATAACACTGAGTCTTGTTTAATCCAACTGTAGTTAATTTTTTCACAACCTCAACGATATGATCCACGCAATCTACTGTTGTCTTTCTATAGAACTTTTTAATTAATCCAAAACTTCCAACACACTTGAATTTAGTGCGTCCAGGTACCATAAAATTTAATTCAGTACTTTCATAATAACCGCCAATTACTAAATATAGGTAAAATCAAATGGTAGCATTATTCTTATTCTGACCTCCTGCATTATCACAAGTAATCTTTAGACATTTTTGGCCTTTATTAAATTTTTTTATTCCGCCGAATACCATGTTCAGTGTGCCATTAGGGCCTTTTCTTATAATTTCGTCCTCATCAAGTACGTAATTAATTTGCTCGCGTACTGCTTCATCTTGAATACCAAATAAATGCACTTTACGTGGACCAAGATAATAGATCTTACTTACTTGTTGATCGGAATGGGGCCGTAACTGTTAATGAGCAGCTTTGCCTCTTGTTATAAAATAATCATTTCTGTTGTTCTGCTAATTTCGTATTTTTATTGTAATAATTTCTCTTCGACTTGGCTGTTCTTTGTATTTTTTCAGTAAATCTTTCGCTTCTTTTTCCTTACGAGAATTTCCATTCCGAAAATGTTCACATTAATCTGTTCTTGAGTTCATAATTTGAATATAAAGTGTTAATTGGCGCCATAACTTGCGGGATGCGTCATATTTTAACAATTTCAACGTGCTACCGTTTTCGAGACCTGCAATAAAATCACGATATACAGTAACTCGATTTTTTGCTGGTAAAAATACGAGCGATTTGAGTAATGTGAGTAACATTTCTACCATAAACACGCGGTATTAAATGCTTTAACGGGACACTCTTTTCTCGAAAAAAATAAACGCAAGTTGAACTTTAGCTAAACCACCCAAATTAGAGCAATGAAAATCAGAAGCAAACGAAGATGGGCCAATTACACGTGGTTACTCTCGGTTGAACCAACCTTGATCAAAGAAAAACGTGGAAATGACGGCATTATCACCATTAAAAATTTAAGATGCCCCAACATTATGGCCAAAGAATTCTTTTATTTAGCATTATTCTTTTATTGGATAAATGTGTCATTCCTTTGCATTGTTTGAACCGTATATCTACTCGAAGTTGACCCCACACTCGACGAGTGACACAGTGACATTCTTATCAACATTTCGTTTTTGTAGGATGTAAACATTCCCCTTTACGTCTACTACATTACACAAATATAATAATAACGAAAGAATCGGTCTAACTTAATTGGGCCTTAACAGGTGAAAGTTATTGTTTATTTGGACGAGAACCGATGTAAATAAACTAGCCAGGGGGTCAGACGCCACATTCTGGAGCTAAAACGTGTGTCCGCTATTGGATATCTTTGAAGAAACAAATCAAGAGTAAATAAGTAAACCTTTTTTGATTACAGAGAGCTATTAACAAACTTTTGCAAAGTCATTATCATACATAAATCTTATACTCATGGCCGCTATTAGTTCTCCTTGGTACCCGGGTTCAGTTTCTGATGCAGTGGCGGAAGCAAATTCAAAGAATGCCGTGTTCCTTGTGTATATATATGGTCAGAGTTATTTACTATTCTTCGAAAGAGCCTAGGCAATATTCTTATTCGTAATAATTCTTTGTTATGTAAATTATAGATGAAAGCGAAGATGGTCAGCGCATGACTGAAATAACTTCACGACCCAAGGTAGTAACTTGCTTTTATCGTATAGCAAAATATCATACGTTCCATGGACATAACAAATTAATACATTGTGATGTATTTGTTCTCAAGGCAGCAGCAGCCATCAAAGAAAACACAGTCGCATTGAAGCTCGCTCGCGTTTCAGAAGAGGCGAATTTGTTTGGTCAACTTTGTGAGTATTGGAGATCTAAAGGGGGAAGGGGTTTGCTGTATCGAAATTAAAATGACATTACTGATTCCTGAATTTCTCACTTGATATAATTTATTTGTGACTTAGTCCCCATTGTACAAGTACCATGCATATATATGATTCGGTAAGAGAATGTCCCGTCTGCTGCCAGCATCACTGGATTTTCTTTTTCCATATCTATTTTTCCGTACAACGTTAATTTCTTGTCGTCAGTTCTGGAGCGGTATGTGACTACGCATCAGGCATTGTTACAGAAGACGATCTTGTCATGAAGATATCTCAGGCTTCCAATACGACTATGGGCGCGAACACGTCGTCAGCAAGCACAACGACAGCAGAAGCGTTATCAGGAGCAACAGCATCAGCGGTATCACTGGCCGATTCACCCTCGGTGCCATCGTCATCTGATAACCAAACAACGCCAGCCATAATAGTATCGGAAGGTCAGGGCTCAAATCAACAAGATGAGAAAAAGATTAAAGCTGATAAGTAAGTTCCTCGTGCATACGAGCAAAGTGGATTGTGTATGTGTCATGAAAGTGGCGGCAAAAAGAATTAATATTGATAAATGACAAGGTCAATTCAGTGTTATTATAGTCTATACTGATACATTGGTTATCTCTTATTACTAGAGCGAAAAAACTAGTCGAAGAACGACGCCAGCAGAGAGAGAAGGAAAAACAAGAGGTTTGATTAACAAACAGGACATATTCTGGATCTGTTTTTACTGCCTGCTTGCTCCTTCTTTCTCCAAACTACGTATTAATATATAAATCTTCTACCATATAATATCAGGCTGACAAACAGCGCGAATCCAATCGGCGTGCGCAAGGTCGTACGATGCAACAAGCGTACGCACATCATGAAGATGCAAGAGATAAGAAAGCGGCAGAAGACTATGCGAGGAAACGAAAAGAGGAAGCGGAAGCCAGACGTCGGGTGAAGGAACAAATCGAAGCAGACAAGGTCGAGAGGCATGCGAGAAAATTAGCCGAAATAGCTTCGAGACAGCAACAGCAGCAACTAACAGAAGGAGAATCGCATAAAGCGTGTGTAGATAAACAAAGCAGTTCGTTGAGGTTTGTTGGGAGTTTTGGTATTAAACCAAAAAAAAGGGGGGGTTGTTATCATAGGTGGTCCTAGCCATTGACCAAGTTTGATACTTTTGATTTTTTAGTTATGAATATTGTGATCTTAATATACGTTTGCTTGACGGAGATACAATACGTAATAAGTTTGGCACGTCGACGACTTTGCTGGATGTTACAAAATGGGTTGAAGAGGTTGGATCATTGATTCCATTATCTTTTTTTTATTTATTTATTCTATAATATCTCAATGTAAACCGTGTTGATCTATATACTTACTGCTATTACTGTTGTTTTGCTTACTCTTAACTTTGAACCATTCGATTCTACATCCAGTTCTAAATTTTTCTTCTTCTTTCATTCACATGTTTTCTTCTATGAATTTTTTTTTATTTATGTGTCTTTTACGCGGTCCACTTTCCGTAAAAGAATCGAACAGATGGGACAGCACCATTTTCTCTGATTCAGCCATTTCCATATCGTCAATTCACTGCCGAGGAGAAGCTGTTGACCTTATACGAGCTTAACCTTTGTCCCAACGCTACATTAATATGTAAACCAGCAAAGGTTGTTGTTGGCACATATGATCCAGCAGGAAATACTTGGAGAATATTAGAGTACAGTTTCAGGGCTGTTGGAGGAATCATGGGAAATATCATAGGAATAGTGTGGAATGCATTAGGATATTTAAACCCATTTAGCTATTCTCAGCGTGCGAATCCAAACAGAGGAAGAAGAGCAAACGGGGTAGATGGAGCAACGAGCGAGCGGCAGAAACAAGAACAAGCGCGATTGTTGAGAGAACAGCAGCGACGCGAAGAAGTGGCAAATAGTAGTAGTGTTGTTGAGGAAGTGGAAATGAGGTGGGTATTAATTAGACGAAACGAATGTTGTTACAGGAATCGATGGTCGCAAAAGCTGAAATATAACATTTATTATTTTATCTCGTAGACGTCGATGGGGGGACAATGTTAAGACATTGTCTCGTGATGGCGATGAAGATGATGAAGAAAAGAGACGATGGACTTACAACGGCAATTCCACCAATCAAGAATGACACCTAATTAATACTTGTGTCATTGAAATGTGAATCTTTTGTTACAAATTTATTATCTAATGTTTTTGCTTTACTTTTTTACGCAAAAAAATTTTTTTCCTTTTCATTTGATTTTGTGAATATCATTGTTTGGTGACTGACCAGATAATTTGAAGAACATTGGTGATCATATGGTTATGCTAATAATCTTTCTAATGTTTGGTTGTCTGTTGGCAAAGAGAATGATTTAGCCTAGGGCTTTGTATTTGGTTTTTTGGGTTTTTTTTTTGTTATATATTGGTCTGGCCAAATATTATTAAGGCAAAAAAAAAAAAAGTTCTCTAGCTATTGACAAGAAAGCAACTTTAAATTTTCCGAAGAACGTTCTAGTTGTAGTTGGTATTAAATATTAAAATGAATATTCTATATACATGGAGGAAAGAAATCTAGTCTCAAATCACATTACCCTTCTGATCTTAATAATGAAAACATGGTAAAGGGGTTTAATATGGACACCAGTTTCATTCTTACAGTATTCTCAACAATTGTCTCCCCAAACCGACATTAATATGGGAACAATTTTTTCTCTTTTAAGTTGGACTGTAATCATAGTTCGATTGTTGGTTTTATTCGTATTCTATTTTATGTTTGCTTGAATAATCATACAAGAGCCAAGAAAATATTATCACTATATTAAGAGTTAGTGATAAGACTGTCAAAATAGCTTTATATTAATAAAGAGTGCTTGTATATGTGTCAACATAGTATTGCACAATTTCTATGTTATCATTCAATTATCCGTGGCATTTCAATAATATTTTCGGAACTGTAAATAATCTCGCCCGTTTACCTAATTATTTGTTGGATTGACCTAAAATCAAGACTGCGTATTTGTTATTGTGGCGATCCATTGGGCTTTCGATCTTCGACTTTTTTGTATAGATAAATCAAATAGTAGGAAGCTTCAACGGCTTTCTGTCATATTCCGTAATATTGTTGATTTATTTTTTTTTCTAGAACATTCATTGTAAAAATTGTGGATCAATATTCTTACTAGTGACATTTTACATGCATTGTTCACTCCCTTTTCCAATCATACTAAAAAGGAATAGTATAATATATTATGCATAAGCTCAATCAGAACACAAAAAAACCTGTTGGCGATCAGTATCCATACCATGATCGATACGGGGCTTTTGTAGCAAGACTGGCTTGTTCGGTTATTTCAATTAGACTCGTAGACACGCTCCCCATCCATCTTTATAATATTCTTCGGGAGCTGACAAATTTTATTGAAATTACAGTGCAGAACATATACGCTTTGAAGCCAAGACTCTTAATAATTCGAGCATCTTTATCGTACCCAGCCAGCCAAAGACTCGATGATGATATGAAATAACAGTTGTTTGTTTTGTTTTTTTTTACAACAGTCTTTAGCATCGGATAACTTTGCTTTTCGATGTCCTTCTCAAGTTTGCTGAATAAGCAACATAATCTGGCAATTTCTTTTGGCTGTATATTATCTAATATATCACAGACATATTTATACAGTGATTATTTTAAAAAGCTTATTTGCAATGACGGTTGACGCCAACTGTCTAGACCAGAGTTTAACCAAAGTAAGTATGCAAAGGTCGTCATAAATTTGTTACAGTCGCGCCATAGTTAGTCAACAAGAATCGATTTTTATTACCTATGACCGCGTTAACCAAGTCAACTTTTGAAACCCATTGTCACGATAATTCACAAATACAATCTATTTCATTTACTCGTCTCACAGACTTTTTTAAATCAAAAAGTCATTTATTCGACTTGTTTATTCGACTTGGACATACCTCACAGTTTACTTTACTTGGACCGGGAACCAAACTTTCCCCCAGCCCTCGCACTGGTGGTGAGATCACGTTGTACAGGTTGGCCACGATGTTTGGCATAAAGAGGCTGTCATATGCTATTCGTAGGTACGACTCTTATAACCGTTCCTACTTTTGCATTTTTTGTAGTATTAATGGTAATGATCGGTGGGAATGAGTAGCATTTCTGCATAATATGTGTGATAAGACGCAAAGCATGATATGATACGATATGCCTTTATCATACGATGATGGTTTTTATTTTTAAACTTGCTCGTTCGATTTTGCGACATGAATTAGTGGGAATTGGCGACAGGGTTTAACGATAACTGGGCCAATACTAAGTAGCCTCTCTATCTAACAAATGAGACAACATGCCCACACACATAATGTTAGGTGGTTTTATATTTTGCAATAAAATTTGTATAACAAACCTGCATACCCTTTAACAAACATGGCATGGGCGTGGGAAGCTACGAGAGGGGGCTATTACTATGGGGATACAATCAAGAGCGGAAAGCGAGAGAGAAGCAATGATAAGAACAAAAAGAATAAAGTAGGAATAGTGGCCGAACAAGCAGATAACGACAACCTCATATTTCTTTATTCTAATTTAGCCTCAATGTTTATTATTATATCAACGTACAGTAAAGTACATGTACATCATGTTGTATCATTGTCTAAATTTGTGATAACAGCGTACTAACTTTTTTTATTTGGATACACTAACGCCTTCTTAGGTTATTGTTGTAGTATTGTTTATGTATTAATTATGCGAGTTCTCCTTTGCAAGAAAGCTTGTGACGGCAATACTAATTAATACAATAGACTGGGTATGACCAAAGTGAAAAGAATGCCCCCACCTTTTCCCCCCGATTCTTTTGCTTTTTTTGTAAGTCTACAATTAGCGAAACCTGGCAATTGAGCTCATGACCACTAAACGTAAAAACAAATGCTGAACGTACTAATTGCTAATTCGTTCATTTTGTTTCTTGGGAAGCAAAGCAAACAAGTGCAGACATCACCTGAGCAGTAGCAACAATGATGGTGACAATAGTTGGTATATTCGAACATACTTTTCCGTTTCACAATTTCTATTTTACCCACGCAATTAGAATTCCTTTACTCTGCATAATCGCCAGTTCAGGATTAAACACTTTTGTAAATATCGTAATGTCGGATCACATTTTAAAAAAGCGACACTATTCATGTGATGTCTAAACGCCACAACCACTGATAACAATGTTGCATCAATATATCCTTTTATTACAATTCCTTTGTCGCTTGTCTGTATATATAAAGCATGGTCTAACCCACACGAAAACCAGAAAATATCGTCTGAAACTGCAATTCTCGTAAACTGTTTAAAAATAAAAAAAAGAGCCCTGACCACACAGACTATAAAGAAAAAAAGAGCACTATCCTCTCCTTTTACTCACTTATCGAAACCAAAAAATGACATCCAATCTTCCTATCATGTTGGCAAGAAACTTTCTTGGCGTGGTTCGCGCCAACTACGAAGACGACGACTCTAGCTCTTCATCTCCCGCTTCTCCCACCTCTCCCACCTCTCCCACCTCTTCTTCCGCGCCTGCGTCACCCAATACCACCACTCCGACGTCCTCTTCGTTACCCAACGCCGTTTCGAGCTTCTTCTCGGGACAACCCACTATGCCTCAATTCCACCGTCGAGCCTCCGAGAGCGGGCCCGCCGACAGTACCATAGTCGAACCCAAAAGGCTACTTGCGCGTAGGTATACGCTTCCTCCAAGAATCGATCCATTTGCAAAGTTTGGAACCCTGCAAGGCGAAGACAAGGGAAACAGAGTGCCTATGGCGAGGTTCTGGGAGGCTGGTGGTAAAGAAGACTCATCCGTTCAACTTGCTATGGTAAATATTGCACACGTCTGCTAGTAATAGACGGTATGGACGAGCTTGATATTAATTGAACATTTTAATTTTATTAGGAACATGTTCAATTCGGGTTCTAAACACAGCCAAAAACAAAAGAACCAACGACAATCAATTAGAGATAAAGTCAGTTGTAACTGGACTGGCCGGGCTGGGCTGATATGGTCAACCTGGCTGGGCTGAAATGGTTCGGGGCTGTAATCTCTATTACCTATGGCATTATTGATGTTCTAACAACGACCTATAGAATATACCGACCGGCTGATGGAAACTTTGGCTCTCTCAACATGGTAATCGTGCAGTCATTACGGTGACTGTTCAGATGAAAAACACTTGTATCGACTACATCAAGAATCACTCACATTTGAAAGATGTATATTTCGTAGTAAGCGCGAGAAACTGTAGCATAATGCAATGCTTTTTGGTCCAACTTATACTATATTTCACACTATATATATATATACATATATACATATATACCATACAACTTCCTTTTAGTATTTACACGCTTTTCTTGTATATAGGTTTTTGGCATCACATCCACCCTTTTCTTATAACCGTAATGGTTTCTGCGAACACTTGTAAAACGATGGATATTACATAAAGAAACAGAATTGGCTTACTGTAACTAGTTGTAATCCCGTTAGTATGTGATATATAACATTTAATTCCCGAATTATGTGTGTATGTTACAGACGGTGATGACCCATCGCTATATTGAACCTGATTTTCCGATGTTTGTAATGTAAAAGGAGAGAAAGTTTTTGGTTGTAGCAGGGAAATCTGAACATTTACTTTTTTTTCTTTTTCTTTTTCTTTAATTTAATTTATTTTCTTATTGGGTTTTTCGTTTAATATTGGTTCTCGGGGGAAAAAGATTTGTAATGTACTCGTATCGTAGCCCCCGAATTGGTTGCAAATATAATAAAAAAGAAAATATGCAGTTGTCTTGGGCATTTCCAATCAGTATCGTGTACAATTTGTTCACACTTGTCTCCGACTATACACGATTGTTAGGTTATAGCATACTTTTCCCTATATAACATATATATAACTTTATCGCGTTGTCCCGGAACAAACACTTTTAGACAGTCATTTCGTCATAACTAAATCCTGGTATTATTACAAGTATTGTCGTGAATGAATTGTAAACGGTAAGCTATTGTTACGTCGAACGTAACTAACTAATTGACGCCTTTCCTCGATCCCCTTTTTTTATCAGAAAGCTTATTTAGTTAACAAAGAACGCGTCAGCCGCATGATTCCACCACCCCCCGAACTTTCAGCAATGCAAGGTAATTTGTATGCATCTTGAGATGCTGTGTGTGGGGAATTTATTTTAACCGAGTGTTCGCTGCCCTAATTAATATTAATTACGTTCTCTCTCCGCAATTCCCTACAGTTGGGAAATGTTACGCAAAACTTACGCAAAACTTTCACGCTGATTTGGAAAGGGGGAAGTGTGGGGTGTGGGAGATGGGAGATGGGAGATGGGAAATGGGAAATGGGAAATGGGAGACGGGAAATGGCAAACAACTTGTGTGCGTGCTTGAGAATGAGCGCCAAACCGAAAAATACACATCAAATATGAATGACAAAGTATTCCACATTTTTATTCCTTGCATCATTGAAAAATTCAGTTTCAAACATCCAAAAAAAAAAAAGCTAAAACAAATAAAAATAACAAATAATGAGCCATTCGACTGTACCACTTGCAGGATTTCTGCCAAGTTTAACACAAATCTCTACAAGTTCAATACTGAAAAGGTAAAAAGGTATAGAAGAGATACATGAATAATAAGTAGAAACATTTCCATAATATTTCTATCATGGAAGGTATAGAATATAATAAATGGTGCGAAAATATAGTGAAAATGATATGTAAAACTGAATAATAAACGAGATAATAAACTAGATGCACGACGTCTGGATAATAAAAGCCGTAAGTCGAGGAGGGACAGGAATTTCATCACCTCACAACCACTACAACCTACAACACCACTACAACCTACAACCTACAACACCACTACAACCAACAACTAGCACGAAATAAAAGATAGGAACGAATGTAAAAAGAAATGAAAAAAGAAAATACATACAAGAAATAAAAAAAAAAGGTTTCAAGAGAGATTTTAAAAAAGTGTCCTATTTTCTCGTGGCAAATCTATTTTTACAAAGAATGTTTATGCAAACAAGCTTAGACCTCATCGATAAAATCGGCAAGCCACTTGACGCGAAAGAGAGAGAGAGAGACATGGAGAGAGAGATGGGAGAGTAAACGAAAAAAATATAATACAAGGAAAGGTAATGGTAGTAGGATGTAAAAGTTCTCTATAAGTAGTCTAGTTTTCATCAATAGTTCAATGTTCGATTAATGTGCTATATGCTATTTCGTCGTACCCAAGTGCGGGCCGGAGGAACTGTACTCGATCTTTTCCTTTTCTTTGCAACCGTCGAGTTTCTTGCACATTTCACTGTACCATCTTTTTCACTACTGCCACTACCAGACCTAATTTTCGCCGTCTTCATTACCCATCCATCAATCTCACCAAACGGTCCTCTGCTCGGACGACGTATTATGACACTGCGCACACGCCGAACATTTTCTTTCTCCTCGGTCATCGGTTCATACGACGTTGAAGGGGTCCAACGGAAGGCTGCCGGGAAAGATCCAGGAATGTCGAGTTCGATTTCATCGTCGTCGATTGGCGATGATAAAAGAGACGCCGAATGATGGTCTTTTGTCAAATTGGGGTCGTTTGCAATGTTCATGCCAGAGTCGTAGCAATTTTCCAAATATTGATTTACCCCCGAGTTTGACGTTTTTCCTATTTGCTTGCCGAATCCAAATGCGTGTTTATCACTTGACCGTTCCATAGGACGCCCATTTATAGACATGGTTCCCTCTTTATTCGATTCCGAGTTTTTGAATGGTCGCTGTCTGACGTGTCCCGCACGCTTCGTATTCCTATTTTTAGTAATCATCAATTCGTCTTCATTATTATCCGACTCTTCTTCTTCTCCTTCGTCTTCACTGCTGTCGAACCAATCTACAATCTCCCATTCTTCTATTTCTTCGCTCCCCTCGTCTTCGTTTTCTTCTTCTATCCAATTTCCATGTCCACTCCATTTACCACTCGTTAGAAATCTTCCACTTCGTTTGCCAAAGCTCCATACTCCCGCTGCACCCTCTCTCCACCAACTTCGTTTTCCTATCCCGCTCCACGCTACGGCTTTTATTTTAGGACGTGTGAGAAAATTGACGTTTTTTTTTTTACCGTCATCAATTGTTCGTGTAGAATCTTGATGAGATTGGTAGTCGTAGGAAGAATTGTAACTTACGTATGGGTTATAGTAACTATTACTGTATCCATTGTTTAGTAGTCCGAATGGTTGAGTAGGTTTCAGCATATCGACCATCCGGATGACTTGCCTACCAGCAACCTCACATAACCAAGCATCCAACACTAGCGAACCGAGGGTAAATAAAAACGTCCAGTACATCAGATTCATGAACGTCCTAGTCGTGCTCGTGACAGTTCTCGGTGCATTAGGATTATTCGTAGCTTGCAGCGATTCTGACATGAAGGAATGTGTTGCGTGCAAAAAGGGTAAAATTATTGCACGAGTGACTAGTCTGCATTGCTGTGCGAAATCATCCAAATCAGCCAAGTCGCCGCTTGGATTGTTGATCAACTCTTGAGTAGAATCAGCATAGTTGACCATAAGTTCTCGTGGTTTGCGAGACTTGTCGTGGGCAACTACCGAGTCCTCATCATCCATAACCTCGTTGATCAAATAAGTCACTTGAGTGAGACTATCATCCAACTGTTTATCGAGGGATGCCATGCAATCTACAAATTCTTCTTCTTTTTTAGATTTTTGACGACGATGTTCTCGTTTCTCGCTCTTGCGTTCACGAGGTGCGACGGCTACACCGACAGGTTCCGTCGCCGCCTTTTTGGTCTCGTCTGCGTTTGGATCCTCTTCTTCAATATCCTCGCCAAATCCTTCCCAATCAAAGTCTTCGAAAATATCTCGCGATTCTATGCTCGTAGTTGACAATTGACGAAACTTTTTTTCTCTGCCCTTGACGGGTGCTTCTACAGCAGTTGTTGCTTCAGTCAAAAGACTCGAAACCATATTAAACATGCGAGCAAATGCGACATCTTCTTCGCCGTTATCGTCTTCATCGTCTTCATCTTTTTCTTTTTCTTCACCTCCGTCTACTTTTTCTTCGTCATCTTCTTCTTCGCCAGTTGTCTCCTCGTTGATAGGTGGAATAACGGATTGTTTTGGTTTTGATGCTTTCATCAATGGAGACGTTGGTAACGAGGGAATATTTTTCGGGAACGTCCCCGAGAGAGAAGGAGCGCGTGCTGGAGATACGGCACGAGACGGTACTCTGGAGGAAGGACGGGATGGTGCTCTGGATGGAGCTCTGGATGGAGGACGAGATGATTGTCTTGATATGGTATGTGATGGAGCCAAATAAGTCGCCGGGGCTGTAGGTGAAGGCGATAAATGTGATGTAGTCTCTTCTTGTGATTGTAGTTGGATGGGTTTGTACAGAGCTGTCATTTCCAAGTCTTCTAAATTTACGTCTGGTTTTATGAGGTTTGCCGCGGCTGCCAATCTTTCGTCGAGTTGTCGTTTGATTTCACTTGATGCGATGAGATTCTCGGTGAGTGCCTGGGGGTGAGATAATTACAAAAGGAAATTTGTTATGAACGTTCAAATTCGTAAACTCTTTGAAATGCTCGACCAATCGATGCTTGTTAAAAGTAAGCATTTACCTTCATGGTGACAACTTGCTTCATGACTTCTTCGCTTGTTATTGTTTCTTGCTTGTCTTGCATCTTTTTAAGAACGTTTTGGACACTGATAATAGAGAAACATATGGTTAATAAGACGGTAATGCATGATGATGACATCAGCATAATACGACTTGCGCGCGCGCGACTTACTCTGACAATTGAGACTTGAGATCATGCATAGAGGACGTTTGATCGCTGAGTATAGTTTGTAGTGACGAAACTAGAGATTCTAACTGCGTCATCTACAAAAAGCGAACAAGATGATGTCAGCAAACTGATAGACTATAATTGTGTAACAATACGATTATGTAATAACAATAACAAGTGATGAACGGGTGGTGGGGAAGTGGGGGAAAGGGAAAGGGAAAGGGAAAAAGGACAAGCGCGAAAGAACGTTTTCGCAAAGATAAACAGGGATACGTCTTTGAACCTCTTGACGGTATCGACTCTGTCATAGTTGACAGTAACATCCTAATAATAATAAGGCATTTATAATCACAACAATTGTTCACATGCATACCTTATCGAGCATTTCACCGTCCTTGATAACCGTGTCATGATCCGTAAGCATTTCACGACCTTTTTGGAGTAACTGTTCTAGATCCAAAGTGTCCCACTGTGAGTATGGAGGTGGAGGAGTCTGCAATTCATTGGGGGCCTCCAAGTCCTGTTTCAATTTATCCACGATTGCAGTGGGTTCTTTGGGTGCAGCAAGTGCATTTTCATCCTTGTTGTTCTCTGCGAGGTTTGTTGGCTTTTCTTTAATGTCGACTATTGGAGTTGCAGAGATGATAAGCTCTGAGAGCAGTTGGTCAGTTTGTTCTGAGAGCAGTTGGTCAGTTTGTTCTGCCATGGTAATTGTGGTTGAGCAGAAGATATGATTCCGTTGTTGTCGTCGTCGTTATTGGTATCAATTTTGTAGTAGCTAATTGACTGTTGGTTATATGTTATAAACTTGAAATTATTGATATGCTCGCCCAGCGAAGATATAGTGATAATTTTTTTTCCAGGTTTTTTACAAGTGTATATTACAGTAGAATAGGTACGAGCAATGAATGTAATTCACTTTTAGCTGGTAAACGCGTTAATTTTGTCTTGTAGTTTCCTTTCTTTTGTCAATTATTTTGTTCAGCGTCTACAATCGAGTTTAATGACAGGCCCTTAATATTTTTGTTATAAGTCTCCAGTTATATGTAAGTATATATATATGGAACGGTGTATATATATATAAATTTTATATATCTATGTGAATTGTAGTTTTTTTTTTTTGGAGGGTTTTGTTTGAACGGGAAAAATTTTTTTTAGAGAGTTTTAAATTATATGGTATTATATATATAGATGTCTACTGGATAGCGGGCGAATTTGTCCTTTTTTTTTTCCCCTCAAAGGTCAAAGGAACAAAACGGGGGGGATGGAACTCAAGCACGAGAAGAAACGGTTAAAAGGACGGACAGGGAATTCGTAATCAGCTGGGATGAAAAAAAAAAATAATCCGGTAATGGGGACTTTGTGTTAGGGAAATCTTCTTTTTTGTCGATGATATGTACGAAAACTGCTTACGGGGATTGACATTAGTATAAATGGGGATGAGGGAGGGGGAAGAGGGAAAGGGGGGGGGGGTCGGGTGATAGAAGTGATATGATATAATTGAATAATACAATGTTTTAGTTCGAATAGTCACATTTACATATGATATTCATATTAATCCTGTTGCATATCATATGTACAACAATCTTGTTTGTCTTATTATTATTGCGGAACGTTGCTGGAACACAAAACTGATGACGTTTTATCAGGGATTGATGTTGGCACTTTGAGTATAGTCAGCCACACACACAGACTGATAGTGTGCAATGACTTGCATATGAAGAAAAGGGGGCCTACATGATCATGATCATGATGATGATGCTGCTGTTGTTATTGTTGTTACTGTTATTGCTGTTAGCTGTTACTGTTGCTGTTGCTGTTGCTGCTGTTATTGTTGATGTAGTTTTGTATTTTGTAATGGAGTAGTGGTGATGCTGATAATGCTGATGAGGATGTGCGAGTGCTAAATATAAAGAGAGGAATATAATGGAATACAGTAGAATATAATGGAAATAGTAAGCGTATATAATAATAAACACACAGCGTATATAATAATAAACACACAACCTGCATAAAATAAATATAAATAACTTGCATACAATATATTGTACGTTCTATTATATATCGTCCTATCGTAGCAAGTGTCAGTTTGTCTTGTGTTGTTTGGCCCTTGAAACCCAACATTCTGACAATTTGTGACAATTGCATCGGCAAAGTGCGACATTGACCTTGTAGCAAAAATGACTCCACTGTGCATGTGCTCATCTTTACAAACACCACATCGACTGCGCAAGCTGCGAATTTGAAACTGCAACGAAAAGTAAAATAATACAACAAAACAAAATAAATAAAATAAAAAATTAAAAACACTCGTCTCGTCTGGAATTCTCTTGGAATTATAAAGCATAGAATTATCGCTCTTGTATTAAACCAATTATAGAGACTTTTGTGTTTCCCTCCCCTCCAAACTCTCTCGCCTTTTTTCTTTCTTCAGGAGATGTGTTCTTCGTCGCACTATCTCGGGCCATTTTGTCCCTCCTTGATGACACAGCCTTTTTTACATAGAATGGATAACAAATACAGTGACAAGATAGACTGATATCACGGATAAGTGATTATTGGGCGATTATCAACCAATGCCGTTAATTGGTTCCCCCGCTTTACTATAACACTTGCTTATTTGACAGCGAAAATTCTGCCTAGAGCAATGTCAACATGGCAATTGCTGTTATGTAGAGTGAGTTTAATTCATTTGTTGTCAATTCCATTCGTTCGTCCATTCATTCAATTGTATTTTTGTTGCAGTAGTTGGCGCATTGTTTCGTAGTTCACTGTCTCGTGAAAATGATGGTATGCGCATGCCCTTCAGATGAAATTCATGACTACTATTATTAGTTAACTCAATTGACAGCTTCGTTACTATACATGGTTATATTGTTCTGTGTTCCATCTGCCCAAATATATTGGGGTATTATTGATCGAATGCTTTAAAATGTCCAATTGGCATTCACAAACTTTTCGATAAAAACTAAAAGATACAGCTCGCTCTTTTAGTAAATGACTTGAATGAGTCGAAACGAGCCTAGTCTCGACTGAATTGACGGCAGTGAATGGGATGTTGGAATAAGTAAAGACCGCCCCCATCACCACCCCCCCTTTCCCTCACCTCTCCCTCACCTCTCCCTCATCTCTCCCTCATCTCCCCCCCTCCCCTTTTTCCTCACACCCTCCTCCATCACATCCAACTGTGTTACTCGTAACATAAAGTATAAATGGTTTCATTGTTGTTATTGTTATTGTGATGGATAATTATTGGCAGATGCATCACTTAAATTCAGCTCAATTAGTCACTTAAATGTTATCCGACACATCTACATCAACCAAAACAATACGCCGCAAGAACTAGACAATTATTAATATGTTATTAAATTAACAATTGTACTTAATAATTGTAACAATTGTTGACAGTGTTTATTAAAGCAGTTAACGAATATTCGTTTACTATCAATCAATCTCTATCATCACTCGATCAATTCATTCATCTGAGGCGCGCAACCTTTTCATGCACTCCGCTTGGACGAACATACACCCAACAAGCAGATGACCGGTTTTTTTGACTGCTTCTCGACCAACCGTCAACGGATTAATCGCCACCTGCAGGTATTATAAATATCGATCGACCACGATATACTGTATATTGATAGTATTTATTACACACTGGCACTAGTAGGTACTAGCAGTATATACAACATACATACATACATACATATATGTATGCATGTACATTACTCGTATTGGCGTTGTATAATGATTGCAAATAATACGTAGTTGTTTACTTTATTATTGCTGCTTATTATTGCTTATTGACCACACCCCATTTTCTTTTCCGATAATACACGACAAGGTGTCTCGTGAATTGTGTGTAATTGTGTGTGTAACATGGCAAGAATGTGATTTTTTAAAGTTCTTCTCGCGAGGAAAAAACTTGTTGTCTGTCAACAAATTCCAACTAGCCACACGAAAAAAAAAATTAATAATTTAACTTTGTACAATGAATCGGAAGCACAAATGACCTGCCTTTGCTCCATAGTATAATAGATATATTGTCGTTTCTTATTCTTGGGACTTTTGTGTCTCGCAAAGCATGGCGGTTGAACCACGCATGTGATATTACGATTTTGTATTACTAGGTAAGGGTGGTGGAGTGAATGGATGCATACCACCACATTGATATATTTAGATTCTTATTATAACCGGAAGGGCAACAACAACAACAGCAACAACAACAACAACTTCTCAAGCCATTCGAGTTTTACTTCTTTTAGTTCATACAGTGTATAATATCATTGGAGACTGTACATGTCCCCAATTGCACACAAACGTTAAACTCATCATGGTTGCACCGCAAAACTCTCAAATGAACGATCGTGCTTCACATTCTCGTACGCAATTCCTACTCGTTTGGCTTTTTGTCTTGTTGATCAGGGGGGCGGGACCGAAAATCGATATTTTCAGCTCTTTTTTTTTTTTTTTTTTTTTGTTTGCTAAATTCGTTATGAACACATGAAATTCAAACGCTTACCGATTATTATAGATTTTAGGGCTGCTCTTTTCTTTTTATTTTCTTTTCTTGAGAAAGGCCAAGTGTAATCACGATAAACTTGGCTAAATAAAAAAGAGAGCTTAACCAGTCAACGGAAGGAGAAAACCGTTTCTTTTACAAGATTCCTATGCCATTACATTGAATACGTCATAATTGACTTGACACTTTAAACCTGTTCCTGGTCACAAATCAGACAGTGAGTGTGACATTACGAATTTTTGAACCGGGTTTCGGTGAAATCAAGGGAATACCAAACATTATTGAATGGAAAAACGTGACTTTGGAACAACATATCAGAAATGTTTGTTTGGAAAGGTGGGATGGAAGCTTTCCTTACCATATGCACTTTATTTACACGCGACTTTTGTCTGTGAAGGGGAAAGTGGACTTGTCTTATTTGTTCTGCACACAGATTGCACGCTTTGAGTGTAAACCGTATGATGGAGACGTGTGTAGAAAATCAGGTTTTGCACATGTTGATATGTTTTTAATAAACGCTTGTCTGTAACTCGGCAAATTACACGCTACAATTGGTCAGTCTCTGAGAGGTATCGGGGATGATTCTCCAAAGAACTATAATAACAACACATCTTTACTGCAATAGTAATATTAAGATGTTTCCCATCAATAGAAAGATTGTCTCAATTTTGGGGAAAAAACATTGCACAAGTGTAGAATCAACATGACATATGACAGTCTTACTTACAAGGTGTGCTACAATGAAACCCTCAAACTGAACAATTTACACATACTAATACTGGGGGATCAACATGATTGATGAGAAGAATAGTCAATCTCAACTTGTTTTAAAAAGGCTTTTGTCAATGTTACAATAGCTTAATCGTGACTCAATAGATTGAATGTGATAACTTTCTTTATCTGATTACAACCGATAAATCACGCGTACGTTGTCAGGACAATGGATCTTCAACACGTAGAAGCAAAATATAACACATTTTGAAAATACCATAAGGCTGATTATTAGTTTTTTCTTCAATTTAAGTTTGTTATCCAGAATGCTATTCAGAAAATATTGTTTATTGGACAAGAGTCTGCCTTGATTAATTTATGTAAAAATCAGAGCGGTATTAACAATTATTGCTAGCAAAAATGTCGAAAATTGATACTAGTAAAGAAAATGGAGATGTTCATGTCATTTTAATCTGGTTGCGACTGTGTCCAAAGTCGCCACATTTCAAATCAAGGCTCATGACTATGGCCTTTGTTGTACTGTCATTTAACGATCACGAACAAATTGATCGTGATTTCTTTAATATTAATTTTGAGGCAGGGTGGGAAAAGACAAGCATATCTAATGACGCCTGCGACGGTCTGTTTGCTGCATGCCCCATTTCCCCACTTTCAATACATCAGATGAATGTAATCATCGAAAGGTGAATCAAACTCGCCAACCCGCGCCTGAAAGTTGCTAACGAGTCCTTTTTTCCCATATATGTATTAAAATTTAGTTTATTAATGACGTAACATACACATTTGCATACTACTGCAAGATAAATGTCATTTCGAATACCAAGTTGCTCGATCATTCGCTTGCATATACAGTACGTCATGTATCATTTTTCGTTGTGAAAATAGAACAAAGACTGTCAAGCGACTTACTTGGTCTCCGCAACGTTCAAACAGCTTGTCTCATTTAAAAAAAAAAGTCTCTCCATGCACTCTAAGCTAATACTTGATTAACGTCATGCATAAGCAGGTAACACGGATCCTCTACTCCACAGCCAAAATTCAGGGGTTTTAGCTTACCTTTTTTTCCCGTCGATTGTCGTTTGTTTGTTTCCTTTACTACCGCGAAAATTTTTTTTCGCTTTCACAATCTTTATTATCTAGAATGGGCGAATGAAATCTAATAATAACTAGACTGAGTATATACTTTATGACTCGCGCAATTATTGCAAGTAATAAAGTGTCAGGACTGTTGGTTTGAGTTGAATGTTGCCAATTTTCAATGTTTGTTATCAATGAGTATCAATTATAAAGATGAAAGAATCTCACTTTTTAATTCGTATCGCCATTTCTCTCTACTAAAACATCGCCATCTATATGAATATCGAGAAGATTGATCAAACAACATCACGCTTTGCATGAACAGAAGCAACTATAAGTTTGCTGTCAAAAAAAAAGAAGCATTTATTCGCTCAGCCTACAAACAGCGACTTTTTTTTTCTCCAGCAAAGATGTCCAATTATGGATAGGACGTTCGAGTTCAGAATAGTGTAAGATTACACACCTAAAGAACCTCATATTCTGGCACCGTCAACGTCAGCGTCAACAATCGCAAAGCAGGGGTATTTTTCACCAACAATCGTATACTTCAACCATCGCGAATCGGATTTAATCTACGCTTCGTGTGTGTCGAGTACAAGTCTCTGCTGTTAGAAGCATTATTATTACATTGACGGCTGCATTTGTATTGAGATTAGAAACTGCTCTCGAGTCTTACAATCACTAATCAAAGACGCAATACGTTCAAGAATTTTTTGGACAGTGACAATCATGTAGTGACCGCGCAAATACGTACTCTGGATATAGACCAATAAATTATGTCAAACGATTATTTCTGGAGGAACTCTAGCCCGTCTTTTAGATCATTACTCATATGTGCTGGTCAGCTTATACCAAGCGCCGAAATGGTTTTTCTGATGCTTGACGGCAACTAATAGTGGGTCGCTCTGTAATAACGATCAAGTGAAGCATTAATTGACAGTTAGAAAAAAGAGAGTATATGATGGGAAAAGAAAATTGCTTCTTTTTCAAATAGACGTTTGTTGAAATATTATATACTTGATATGGTTTGGTCCTTATAAACAAAGTTGACCGCTCTCTGAAACAGATAACAGAATTTTAATGTAAAAAACACCAACTGATATCACAGTATTATTCCGAAAGAAATGAAAAGAAAATAAACGAATGAATTATATTAATACGAAACAGCTCACTCTTTTACCAATCAGTAACCGCATCAACAGTCGTTTGTCATTCCAGTCGATTGTTCATTTTTAGCACTTTATTGATTTTTGTCGGAGGAGTGTTTATATGTATATAGTTATATATGATGGTTGATGTAATACTATGCTCGATCAATGCTGTCAAAGATAAAGTGGAAATTTCATAACAATTCAATAAATCACTTGATGGAAATTATTACAAAATACAACGGACGAACAAGTAAATGAATCGCGAAGAAAAATAAAAGAGAAAACAAACAGATCACCAAGAAAAAGAGTGTCCATCACATGTAATTAACAGAACAAATAGCACTCTTCGTCTATTCACGCTCTCTCTCTCACTCACTCACACTCACACACACACTCTCACACACTCACACGCACACACTCTCTCTCACACGCACACACACAAACTCTTTCACCTTATCTTCATCCTTCTTCTACCACTATCATACACGCTTCATCCAGAATAAGCATTTCCGCCAGAATGACTATGAGGATGTCCACCAGCGACGGCGTGCGGCGACGTAGGTCCTCCCATTCCAGGTGCGCCGAGTCCGGGTGCACCCAAACCAGGTGCAGCCGATCCGTGTCCTGCCTGTGCATTATATCCGTACCCACCGTAATATCCATATGGTTCATAATTAGCATTACCCCCATAATAAGTATCCCATGCAGCATTAGCATGTTGTGTTTGAGCAGCTACTGCTGCATTGCCATCGAGTGATGCAATGGACTGAGGTGGAGCTGTCATGCCCGGCGGAAGATCATATCCAGTTTCTGATCCTGGAGTAGGATAGTGATGAGCGGCATGATTACTGAAGTAACCATAAGTATTATAACTATAAGTTGACGGAATACTATAGGCAACTGCTGCTGCAGCGGCGGCAGCATGATACGAATTGGCTCCCTGATCCGGTGCCCTGTCTTTACCCCAAGAACACTGTTGGTCGCAGAGACCAAAATGCAATGTCGGCAAATCAGCAAATAATGGTTAATTGGATAGCAAGAATATCGATGATGGTTAGTTACCTTGATGATTCTACCATTGATTTGGGTATTTTGCAAATTGACAATTGCACGAGCGGCTGCATCATGCGTATCTAATCTGTGATTATCGAACATGAGTGAGTTCCGAAGTCCCGCGTCAATTATATAATTAACCAGTAAGAATAGCTGAGCTTACTTCACAAAAGCAAACCCCCGATCTGCCTGCATGCGAATCTCGATAATAAATCCATATGGTTGAAAGTATGGCATCAAGTGTTCCTCTATTGAAAAATGTTACTAATGGTCAATCGTCGCCATACGAAAAAGAATCACGCATTACCCCACCGTGGTTATTATTCGCATCAGTATCATTCTATTATCCTTTGCTTGTTCTACTACCTATTTATAACTACTATAACACATGTCTTATTTGCCAATCCACCTTTTCTTCACCCCGGATATTAATGTTTCCGCTCTAACAATACTTACGTGTAGTAAATGGTGGCAAGTTTCCTACATATACGGTGCTATTGTACTGAGGTGTCTGTGCGACAACAATGTCGTAAGAAAGTTGAGGTGCTTGCGGAGTATTTCCTGTCAACGTGCGCATGATCACGCGGAAAATCAACAAATGACAGAAATATGCAAAGCAAAATTTGAACCTATAGGTACCTTGTCGATCAGACGTATTGCTACCCGGACCTGGCTGGCCTTTCTGATTTGCCCAGTTGCATCGAATAGCACGACTACCTAACCATTCGCCTGTATAAAATTTGCATGAAAAAACAATGTGTGGTAAAATAAGAAATTAGATGTGATCTCTTTCATACACACTCTTCATCCACATTTCGCGCTCTTGACTCTGATCAACTAAACCATATCTAATGTAAATCTCACCGTTCATGGTTGCAATTGCTTGCTCAGCGTCCTGAGAATAGTGTATTGGCAGTGTAAACATGGTATGTACAAATGATTACGTCCAAAAGACCAGCACTTACAGTCTTGTCACGAAAAGCCACGAACCCATATCCTCGAGATTTCCCTGAATTAACATCCCACATAACACGAGCATCCCTATCAAACAGCCAAATCATAAGTGTTACTACCAATAGAATTCTATGTAAAAACAAGACACAGATTAAATGTGGATTTGTCAATCTAGACTTACGACATGCTTCCGAATGCGCTAAACGCCTTTGCTAGTACTTCATCGTTTACCTCTGGACTCAAGTCGCCAACAAAAATGTGATAGTGATCTATATAAAAAACAGTGAGAAAAAGTACACCTTATAAAACGCAAAATTCTACAGGCTATATGTCTGTAAGAGTACTTGATGTGTCTTCTTTATGTTGTTGTTGCCCTTGGAAAGCCCAATTAACTTTGATTTCCTAACCAGTATCACAAAGCAAAAGTCAATATGATATGTCCATCACATGTACAAGCCCCCATGCAAATCGTGTGTTCACTGCTCACCATGTCATACACCCTTCTCCCATTCAATGTCTGTAAAGCTTGTTCAGCAGAGCGATGATCATTAAATTCAACAAACCCGTAATTCAAGCCACCGTGTTGATACTGAATTCATAAAAAACAATAAAGAAAAATCAAGATGGTTAGTAAGAATCATGATTGGTTTATAGGAAGAAATTATAGATTCGTCTCATTTATTATCTAATATTATATATAAGAGAAGACCCAATCCATATCAAAATATTCTACCGCTCCTCTGCTCTAATCTACAAAACACATCACAGTGACAATCAATAGTGAATGTCTACAAAAGCATGCCCGGTCCTCAGTAAACAACAAAATCAGAAAAAAAGAGAGAAATAAAGAAAGTATTGATCATAAAGAGAGATTTTCGACGAGATCGACAGAGATCGAGAGACAGAGAAGACAGAAAGATAGATAGTGATGTGAAGATAAAGGAATTCCAACCTTTGAGCTGCGACATAAAGATTTTATGGATTCGCAACTCGAGAGAGAGACGTTCCAGTGTAGAAGCCCACAAGCCCAAGTATTCACGGTTTTG